>JABAKD010000028.1:14515562-14533062 GCA_012845835.1 Undaria pinnatifida
AGTAGTAGTAGTAGTAGTAGTAATAGTATTAGTAGTAGTAGTAGTAGTAGTAGTGGTAGTAGTAGTAGTAGTAGTAGTAGTAGTAGTAGTGGTAGTAGTAGTGGTAGTAGTAGTAGTAGTAGTAGTAGTAGTAGTAGCAGTAGTAGTAGTAGTAGTAGTAGTAGTAGTAGTAGTAGTAGTAGTAGTAGTAGTAGTAGTAGTAGTAGTAGCAGTAGTAGTAGTAGTAGTAGTAGTAGGAGTAGTAGTAGGAGTAGTAGTAGTAGTAGTAGTAGTAGTAGTAGTAGTAGTAGTAGTGGTAGTAGTAGTAGTAGTAGTAGTAGTAGTAGTAGTAGTAGTAGCAGTAGTAGTACTAGTAGTAGTAGTAGCAGTAGTAGAGTTAGTAGTAGTAGTAGTAGTAGTAGTAGTAGTAGTAGTAGTAGTAGTAGTAGTAATAGTATTAGTAGTAGTAGTAGTAGTAGTAGCAGTAGCAGTAGCAGTAGCAGTAGCAGCAGCAGTAGCAGTAGTAGTAGTAGTATCCCTGTGGGAAAAATATCAGATGGAAAAGGGTAAGTTAAGGACGGTGTGTACGCCGTACGTACCGGGACTTGTTTGGGACGATGCACTGACGCCATGATGTGGGTTCCAATGCCCTAGCCCGGAAGTCACGAGTGTCGTAGAAGACGCAAGGAACGCGCCTTGTGCTTGTCCTTACCCTAACCGCAGCTCTAACCTTGGCCGTAACCGCAACGACAGATCGGAAAGCAGGGAGGGCTAGGGTTTCGGTCGGAGGTACTGATCGAGGACACGCATACTTCGATCGATCTTTTCAGGCAGGGCTGGAAGTCGGTGTACGTCAATTTTCCTAAGGTACGGGTAACCTCAAAGCTGTCGCAGCTGTCATCAGAGTACCGTACGGGTCCAACAGCAAGAAACCGCTGCGTTGAGTAGGCCTTGAACCTTTAGTGTGACACCAGACGACTTTTACGATAATAGAGGAAAAATAACACATGTTTTAGCCGAAACATTCTGACTAAAGGTATGATGCTAGCCAAGTAATCAACAGATGAACTATATGCCCAATATCGTGGTTTTGTCAGTCGCGTTTTTTAAATCACTTTGTTAAATGCTTAGGCTAGACTAGGCCATCAATTCCCTTCTTCTTTGGGTTACACATACATGCACATTTGCACGTTTGCTCCATTGCACGTTTGCTCTATTGCACGTTTGCTCTATTGCCAGTTGTTTAATGTCAGCTGTGATATATTATAAAAATTAAAATACACTCTAGCTGTGAGATCGAATATTTCGTCGAAACTCATCTTTGCAAGCTGTGTGTGATACTCCGATCGCGCGTATTACGGGTTGTGTGTCCTCATTAAGGATATAGGTCGGCGACTCCCCTTGCAACAACAGTGTAGCTACCAGGGTCAACAGGGTGATTTTAGTCAGTCTGTGCGCGGAAACTATAAAACCCGTTTCTGAGGGGGAAAAAATCTGACAGCTGTGGAGGGAAATGTATCCTTTTATCAAGTGAATCCTGTGAGTCGAATATCCGGTGAGGGGAGGGCGGAGTTTTTAAGGACGTTGGGACCTGATTTTGATCAAAAGGGGGGCGGGAGGGGGGGGAAGGGGGGAAGGGCACGGGTGGGGCAGGTCTATTTGTGCGAAACTATAAATATTTCTTGTGGGGGAGGGGAAATGTGGCGGGGGGGGGGCCGGGGGCGGGGGGGGAGGGCTTTAGGTGGCATATATGTAGGGGTTGGCTATACGCGGGGTGCTAGGTCTAGGCGATGGTGCGGGTGTTCGGTGAAGGAGGGGGCGTTGGGGACGGGGGTGGGTGGGAATTGCAGCAGCTGCATGGACGGCTCTGAAACGGTAACGAGGCGATATCCAGGGCGTGGAAGTGTTTATTACTCTGGCGGATTTCGAGTGGGGCGTTTATGCAGGAGGAAACGATGGGAACAAAAAAAAAAAAAAAAATGGCGGGGGAGGGGGGGGGGGGGAAGGGTTTTCGAGAGGTTTAGGTCACATATAATCCTCACCGGTTATTCGACTTACAAGATTCACTTGATAAAAGGATACATTTCCCTCCACAGCTGTCAGATTTTGTCCCCCTCAGAAACGGGTTTTATAGTTTCAGCGCACAGACTGACTAAAATCACCCTGTTGACCCTGATAGCTACACTGTAGTTGTAAGGGGAGTCGCCGACCTATATCCTTAATGAGGACACACAACTCGTAATGCGCGCGATCGGAGTATCACACACAGCTTGCAAAGATGAGTTTCGACGAAATCTTCGATCTCACAGCTGGAGTGAATTTCATTTTTTATAGTATTACAATCAAGGATTTGGTCGACACTGCTGATGTTCGCAACATTGTGTGATCTTTCGATCGCGCGTATTAATCATATATGTAGGGGCCTACTATACGCGCGGTGCTGGGTCTAGGCGATCGTACGGGGTGTGGGGAAGGAGGGGGCGTTGGAGGGGGGGAGGGGGGATGAATGAAAGCTACGTCATGGATGGCTAGGTAGTTTATGAGGTGATCAAGTCAAACGCCTCTCAAGGCTTACGTGCACTCGCTGCCGTACTGTTAGTAATACTGTTATTAATACTGCTAGGAGCACTGGTGGGAGCGCTATTAGTACTATAAGTAGTATTATTAGTAGCAGTAGTGGTACTATTAATAGTAGCACTATTAGTAGCTTGCTTCACCTTCACCAACCTTGAGCAACGTTAAGCATGAGCTAATCTTGCTGTCTTTGTCACCGCCAAGTACAAGGCGCCTCTCGCGAGCGGCCCTGCGCCTCCGTCGAAAACGAACTTATTTTCTACATACCTTGGCGCAGCGAAGCAACCAATCCCACATGCATAAAATATATTATAAAAATGAAAATACACTCCAGCTAGCTGTGAGATCGAAGATATTGTCGAAACTCATCTTGTGGCGATGGGTACCGCGGCACCAAAAAACACGCAAGCACAGCAGTAGTGTACAAATAATCCGAAGAGCGAAACGTAGGGAAGTCATCTCGCTGCTATTACTAGCGCGAGCCCCAAGAGTACTAATAATACTACTAGTACTAATAATAGTACTAATAGTAATTTCATAATACTACTAAATACTTCGATGTACATAGGATTTGGAGTTGGCTGGACCTCAAGCGCTAGTTTTTTTGGTTGGGCGACATACGGAGAGCCAACTATTAGCCGACCTACCAGTAGTCTTTATTTGTAAACGCCACACCTCGAGCCACAAACGCGCCAATCGGAGGCAAGGACGCAGCACTCCGCACATTATTTACCGCATGCAACCAACTATAAACAACAACACCTACCCTACAAACTACTAGTCACCGATTTGGTATCATCAGCTAATCTGTATCCTTTTCTACTGCGCAAAAATTTGCTACCTACCTTACAAAAGGCTAGTCACCGATGTGGCATACCAGCTAATCTGTATCCGTGTCTACTGCGCACAAAGATGCTTCCTTAGTCAGCAACTTTAACACGGCCGAGAAAGGGCTTGTCAGTACTCAACGAATTATAACGCCAGGCAACGTACAGCTCTGATGACTGCGCAGAAACATTTTTGCCGTGTGAGGGGTTCTAGAGGTACCAGTAACGTTTTCTCTTACAAGACTGCAAATCGTGCAGTCGAGAGGGCGCGTGTGTACGATGTAGAGGTGTGTGCCGGTACAAATGAGAGATGAGAGATGAGAGATGAGAGATGAGACACGAGATATGACAGATGAGAGATGGAGCGACCCCGCAGCGAATCCTACACCGCCGATAAATGTGCAATACGGTTTGTGCGGTGCGTGCTGTCCAAGATCAAGTTGCGAGTCCGCCCGTTTAGGTTTCGTAGAAAACCTAACCACCCTCTGTGTCTTTCGCGCGCTCTATGTTCTCTCAGGAGATACTGGCATGCTGCACATGGCCTCCTGATTCCGTCAGGTGGCGCTGGAAGCAAGTTCTCAGGTAAACATTGTTGTCTGTCAGGAGCTCCCGACAACGAAAAAGTGACACGCCGCAAATTTCTTTCTCGCTAGACAGGGGAGGGTGCTGTAAAACATAGCGCGCGAATATATCCAAAACAATGTCATTTTCTTATTTCGTCCCGTGGTCATAGCGCTCTGGTCGGGTTTCCATAACGACCTCTCGGGGTGTGATATTGCGACTTGTCTTTTTTTAGCTCCCCCTTCCCCTGCTGGGGATTGAGTCGGTTGGCGCCGATGCTGCAAAACACGCCGCTCACTACGTAAGCTTAACGACCAAGGTGCCGACTTTCTTTTCGTCGTTTCCATGTTTCGGCGGTAACCGAGATGGTGTTCGAGCTACAGCGGATCATATTGTGCTGGGTGGAGAACCTTAACTCCGCGCAAGGGGAGAGGTAGTTACGTAATACCTCCATTGCTCTCTCTGGAGGTGGCCACACCAAAAGCTCGATAAATGTATTCCAAGCTGCCATCCGATATACAAGAAAGTACGCACAAGGTGCAGAACTCCGCCTTACAAGTGGCTCTTGGTAGGATACAGCTCACTCTTCATGCGACTCGCTGAACACCTCACGGCGCTTCGTGCTTGGTGCACGCGATCTGCTTGGTCGGTTAAAGCCCGACATGCTCCGTCCCTCCATTATCCATTATACGGATGCGAGAGTCTAAGGTGATACGACTACGGCTATGGATGACTATCGAGTACATACATCCCTCCCCCCCACCTCGGTATCCCAGTAGGGTATTACTACTGAACTGCCTCCTTGATTTTCCGACGGTGTTGTGGCGGATCGTTGTTGTGCCTTTCAATAGGTGGCACCAGGGAGCGGTGCAGCTGGCCATGTGGAAGGGGTGGAAGTTCGCAATGGGAGGGGAAACCTGGGGTGCTTTCTTCCAAAAGGCAAGCAAATCGTGGTGTCACCAAAGCAAACGACTACTGTACCGTCGTGCAAAACGCAAGCCGACACACCCTAGCACCCCTCGGACGAATTTCCCAAGCAGAGTTTCTCGACCACGGGGAGAGGGGAGAGGGGAAAAACGCCCGATCGATATGTCCATCTATATGCAGGCACATCTCGGTGAGATACTTTCCAGAGTGAAGTGTGTCGTTTTCGTTGTGTGGCTTCCCCCCGATCTGAAGAATTTGGTATCGGTATATCATGCCAGGGGGTGTGTTGTCAAGCGTGGCAGTATGGTTTCCCTGACCGAAACTTTTAAACGCGACGATACGACGACACTGTGCCTGCCAAAAGTGCATTGAAGCGGCCATAAAACGACGCTATGCTGACGATGCTGATGGCGTACTGTACCCCGTGACTACACTCAGCACACGTGAACGTGACCTTCGTGTCACATTATGGCCTGCGCTGTCTGCTGCGTGTGTGGACAACCTTTGAATCAACAAGAAAACCCGGCGAGAACCTATGTTACAGCGTTTTTTTCTCAGTCATTCCCCTCTCCGTATGCAGTCTTGCTCTAGTATGACGCGAGCGCTATCCTCAGAGTTGTCGTTACGCACTTTCCTAAATGTGAGATTTATTCACTGTCACCGTAGCCCCTTTTCCGCCCCTTCATTTCGATGTGAACGGCACCCGTCACGTCTTCGCGTTCGACGCCTCAATCACTTAATCGATCAATCAATCAATCAATCAATCAATCAATCAATCAATCAATCAATCAATCAATCAATCACTTAATCAATCAACCCATAATAATCAATCAAACAATCAATCCATCCATCCATCCATCAATCAATTAATCAATCAATCAATCAATCCGTCATAATCAATCAAACAATCAATCAATCCATAATAATCAATCAGTCAATCAATCAATCAATGAAACAATCAATCAATCAAACAATCAACCCATAATAATCAATCAATCAATCAATCAATCAATAAGTAAAAAAACAAACACGCCCGTACTGGTACCAAGTGAGAAATAAAGAAAAAAACAGTAAGAACGATAACACACGCCAGAAATAACAAATACTCAGTATTAATAACAATGCTGACATGATTTATCAGTCGTAGCATTCCTTAGCCGTTGAGTTAACTGTCACTGAAGCCTCTTTCCCATCTCCTCTCCCTCCGTGAACGGCACACACGTCAGGTCTTCGCGTTTGACGCCTTGAGCTACTTCCTTCAGGCGTTTGCCGGAGAGATCCTGTTGTTTTTTCCGGTGGTCTACGGCTTTACGAACTCGGCGCCTTTCAACACATGGAATATTGAATTCGCCTTGTACTTCTTTCCTTTCATCATTACGGGTGTGCTCCCGACGGTCGGTGCTCTCGGGTGGCAGAAAACACCGTCAGAAAAGGTCAGGATCATGATGTGCGACCTCCGCAACGAGGGTGTGCAGTGCAGAAGTGCAGGAGTGCAGGATACCCTCACCAATGCTAGGCTAAAGGGACACGTTTTCTTATCCTTTCTCTGAGGCTCCTCCCTTCGTAAACTACCACTGCTACCACTGCTACTTATATACCAGATGCCTCACACAAAAACTACTGTATGTATTGTAGTAGTTGGTAAACTGGGCATGAAACCCGATGACCAAACCCATGGGGTAGGAGAAAAAAAGAAAAAGAACTCTTCAGGTTGTATAAACGTGGAATGGCCTTCCCACGATTTAATTGATAGTATTAATAGTATTAATAGTATTGATAGTATTAATAGGTTGAGAAGCTCCGTCATGCACAAAACTTACCATTATAGTGGACAAAAAATAGGACACCTCCCAATAAAAAATCATCCATATAGTATATTACGAGTACCAACAACGCAGCTTGCAAAGATGAGTATTGACCTGAAATTCGTCGAACTCACAGCTGACGTCCTTGAAAATTAGATTTAAAACATGTCCGCCAAAAAGGGCTATATATACCATATACCGCAATACACTATCATCGTACCGATTGTCACTTGTTAAAGAAGCACTATCTACAACACTACCTGGCAACTATTAATAGTAGCAAACAGGGTGATAATACTGATTCTTAATACGATAGCCCCCCCAAAACCAGCGATATTCTTTTTTCTTCTAACGAACGTTCCATGGCTGCTCGACACGACGAATGATGCCGTGAAGAGAACATATTCACGTAGCTCCTTGGTTGCAAAGGACTATCGAACGATCACATCGAGATGGCAGGGGGCACCGCATTTCAGGAGATACGGGCGGGAGCTGGTTTGAAAACAAAACAGCCGCGATTTCGTCAAAGAAATGTTGGGGGGGCTGCCGTAGTAAGATTCCGAAATAGGAAATCCGGGAACTTTTCGTGCCAAAGATATTACGGGGATGCTCGCGACGGTCGGTACGGTGGGGTGGCAGAAAACACCGTCAGAAAAGGTCAGATAAGGTCAGATAAGGCCCGATAAGGTCATGATCACGTGTGACCGCCGTGTGGGGTGTGTGTGTTCAAAACATGCTGCACCCCCCCAAGGGTAAAACGGCGGCCACAACTACCCCCGAGGGCCACAGGGAGTGCGGTGTTATCAACCGCATGGAGGGCAGCCGTATCATTCTTAGCTATCGCGATGCTGCCTGCACGCATGGTGTCCATATCCTTGCGTTGCCGTGCGGACGCACGGCCTGCACCAGCAAGCCTTCCCCAGCAGCCGACCCGGACTGCTTCTTGCAGGCCGATGCCGTAATCGTCTATTCTTTTGGGCGCTTTTTCTCGTTCATGTCGACCACGGCCACGGTGTTCCAGTATTATGCATAGGGTAATCCCTCTATTGTGCGGTAGGTATGATGGTGGTTTGCCATTTTTGGGCCATATTATGTTTCTCTGATTTGTATGATTTTTTATGGTGATTTTTTATGGCGATTTGTTATGGTGATTTGTATGGTGATTTGTGTGATTTGCATGATATGATACCGGTTCAACTCCTCAAGCGAGGAACTACGGGTTAGTACCTTGGTATGACACTTTTCCGAGCCTACTTGTATTAATACTACTATTAATAGTATTAGTAGTACTATTTCAAATGTATACGTAGCGCACAGACGTCTTGGCCGGGTTGCGCTAACAACGCATGCCTTCGAAGTCATGTTTCGGGTTTGAGATAAGATGTTGAGCTCCTCGCGTTGCAAATAGGAGCAAAGAAGCTTCCGCTGCACCCTCTCGTGGGACGACTCCATACTGATACTAAACTCCATACTAATACTAATACTAATACTAGTTGCTCCATACTAAATTCCATACAAATTACTAGTGGGTATGGTAGGGGGGGTACCCTCTTTTTCACCACCGGATCTTGACCATTATCATTCTCGCACGAGGGACGCTATACCTCACTGACAAAAGCACGCGAGGACATTCGCATGGGGAAGCGTAGCTAACCACCCCATCGGGCATTTGTATCAAAAAATAAAACGGGGAGAAAGAAAGCCTACGACCGCAACAAACAGGGGAGGCACTCGCGTGAGTGACATCGGAGCCATTGCAAAAAAACAGTCCCAGAAATAACATACCAGAAATAACATACCAGAAATAACATACCCCCCGGTCGTGGGATGACTCTATACTAGTACTAAGTACTACTACTGCTACTACTACTACTAGTACTACTGTTACTTTTGGTACCTGAGTTTTACGTTTTATACACCCGTTTTCACTACCCCCGGTATTGGCCATTCACGCGAGTAAACCTAGCTCAAAAACGGACATTCATGCGTTTTGTAGTATTTTTTGCTGGCGAAGCGAAAAACAAACTGTGCTTTCCTTGGCGGCGGCCGTGCATACCTCCAAGACCGCGAAGCACATTTTTTTCTGTTTTTTTTTTCAAGGTTGCAGATAAATGGGGGTAGCCACTCGCGACACAGACGAAAAAAAACAGAGGCTCTGATGTAAAAGACGTCAAAGGACCAAGAATACCGCTGGGGGGGATACTCCGTTTTTCACTGCAGAAGGTTTTGAGCTTTCACCACTCGCCCGAGTCACTCTGTACCCCACTGACAGAAGTACCTTATCGTAGGCGTCTTTTTTGGCGCAACAACGCAGCTACCCACTCCATTGTGGATTTGTTTACAGGCAGACAAATAAAAACAGCGCGAAGTTGTTTACAGGCAAGGCCGCAAAGGAACAGCGGGGGGGGTGACCTCGCGCGAGTGACCCTAAGCCACTGAAAAAAATACAAATAACGTGACCCCTCTCCTGCCGTAGCTTCTGCGCCTTAAGGGTCGCTTGGCTCTCAACGTCGCTTCAGGGTCGCACTCGAGTGGCTGCCCCCAAGGGGGCACGGAAACAAAGGCATATTCGCAGTGTTAGTTCTTCGAAGCAAGGTTAATAGTGTTGGCGCTCGTTCACGACAGCGCTCGGCAGCTTATTATCTAGTCGCCTGCAAGTGCTAAGCCACCCGCGCCACGTAGATGTACCCGCACTGCTTTGTTTTTGCTGTGGAACACCCGGTCCTACGCCCACGTGACATGGGGCGTTTTCCCTTAACGGAAATGTCTCCTAGTATCTCCACCCGCCGATAGATATCGAAAATACTTTCGCACAGCAATACTGTATCTCTTTTATATATCACTTTCCGCCCATAATTTCTCACTCTTCCTTCCTACCCCCCCTCCCTCCCCCCTTCACAGCTACAAGGGTATAGTGATAGCCCGCAGAATCTTCTAGAACCTACAGGAGGCACACTGAAACGACCTAACGACCGACGCCTTTTCTCTCCGGACTTAACCGCCCATGCCGCATGTAGGTGATGCGAGACGAGCAGATCTGGTTTGCAACATCGTTCGTGCAGATCTACGCCGTGCTGCACGCCGTGTGGGGCACGATCACGAGAAAAGACCCGTCCAACGCGTGGGAGTGCAAATGCCCCGTCTGGCCTCTCTACGCCCACTTTGTCGCCATCATTGGAGCCTCTCTCTACAACACTGTGGGATGGGTAAGGCGGGACTTTGACGAGCCGTGGGTGTGGGTGAGCTGCATCGGGTCGTCAATGTTTGCCTTGCACTCGCTGTGGCCGGTGGTGTCGTTCGGGCTAGGCATGACCATGCCCCCTGCCTTCTACACGAGGGTGTTCGGGATGCTGGTGGTAATGACGCTAGTAAGCATGTGGCTTCTTGGCGAGAGTAGCGGTTGACAACACACGGGGCACTTCCCTTTATATTTTCGTGCCCACGCGCGGCGGGTATAGATTGCGCTTTGTTTTGCTTTATAATCGCTTTGGAGAAAGTAGTAGTTGAGGGCAGGCAGGAGGGGCTGTATGATCGTGTGGAGAATGTAGTAGTTGAGAGCACGGGGCGCTTGCCTAATAGCGTTGAAAAAAGTTCTAGTAGAGAGTGCGGGGTGCTAAATACTCGTGGAAGACGGTGGACACCTGGGGGCTCGAGGGGGGGGGGGGGGGGGGGGGCACTTTGTGATCGTGCCGCGGCGGATCAAGGCTGTACCTTGGCATGCGTCAGCGTACTGCGTACTACTGTAGGTAGCTCCCAGTTTTGCCGAAGGCTTGCTTGCCCGCTGTTATTGGTGGTAATGGTCGAAGGCGGGGTGCATGGGGTTGCGGGGGTTACCCTGTTTGGCCGGGTTGATTTGTATTTTTACTGGACATAAGGGGTGTCTCAAGTGCAGAGATATGTATAGTAGAACTGTTTGAGAAATCAGTCAGTGGAAGGGGCTGGTGGAGCCCGTGCTAATTGGTTTATTGCCTTAGTCGTTTGACCATCGACGACGCATCCCTTTCGAGACGGAGCGGGGTGTAACCCTTCATGCATGGCAATAGTTTGTCAGAGCGTAAACGATCGCATCCCTATTACGCCGGAATGGAGCACGTCGGATTATCACCGACCGACAACCGCCTATGGGGGGGGAGCGGGCATCCAGCTCCACTATTGTTATTTTCTCGCGCGAGCACGACACAGCTACGACAGCGCAGCGCCTGGGTGACGAGACACCTCCGCTTTGGACTGAAAAGGTGCTGCCCAACAGAGGCGTTCGATTTGCACGCCTTGGTTGATGCCGCCGCGCCTTCTTAAGTACGAAGTGTACATTTGGGCCCGACATCGTCGTTTTTCTTCGTCTCCCCCGGTATGACTTTATTCACCTCTTTCTTTACGAAGAGACGCGTGTTTTGGTACAATGCGTACGGAGTAGAACTGACAAGCTGGCGCTATACGATGCCTTCGTCGCTCCTTTGTGCTAAGTGTACACACTCACGTACGTGTGGTGCACGTGGTGGGTAGTACATACACCGATACTACACCAAAGGCTACACGCAACACGCACACGGTATAGTTTCGCGCGCTTTACTGCGCGAAGATAGTTGGTAGCTGGTGACACAGGAGGCGTGTTCTCCGCGGGCGTTGTCACTGCACGCCATCTGCTACGAGACTCTCATGACATCTGCCATTTATCAACAAACTCAGCGCGCATGATATATCTTCGATTGTGAGGCTCACTGCATGCCATCTGCCATAAGACGGCAAACATTGTGATGGAATACAGTGATATTTAACCTGTCGTTGATCCCACTTGGCGCTTGGCGGAGGCGAGTAGGATACTCGGAGTAGGTTCAAGCTATAAGGGCGGGGCAGACATGTTCGTAGGAATAACGGAATACCGGCATAACACTCTCGTGACAGAGTCCCATGCGAAAAATGCCTTTCATTGAACACACACTCCATCCGATCTTTAATTTATGATGACCGCCTACGAGGGGAAAAAGATGGCCAATGCATTTTATTGGCGCTGTATTTGCAGCAAAGGCACAACATAGCCTCGTGAAAGAGCCACCGTGTTACCCAGGCAGGCCCCTGTGCTGAATAGCGCGACCTCTCTCTCTGTCGCTAGTATTGTCCCTGCCGCCGCGGATGACGACGGAGCGGCGAGCCGCACCGCCGTACATACCTGGTTCGTAGCCCATTCTGTTTTTCAGTCCGTGCCAGATCAGAATTCAAAGCCCGAATTCCCAAACCCCGTTCATCCGTGGCCTACCAGGATAGGGTTACCACTTACTCACTCGGTTTTGGACACTCTGTCCGGTACACGACCAAAACAGAGGGACGTGCATTACTTGGTTTTTTGGCGGAGGACCGCGGCAGTGTCCACGGACCTCCACGGTATTCCACGGCCATGTCCACGGCGTTCCACGGACAACCACGGACACTCCACGGGCTACCACGGAGCTTCCACGGGCTTGCACGGACATTCCACGGGCTTCCACGAAATGCCGCGGCAAGTAGCGGAACACCGTGGAGGCCCATGGCACTAGCCATGGCAATCTTCACGGCAATCTCCACGGCAATCTCCACGGCAACACCCACGGTAGAGCCGCGGTCACCCACGGAAGCGTCCACGGAATCACCCACGGCAACGCCCACTGACACGTCCACGGAAACATCATGAACTTGTTCACTTAAACGCCCGCGGACATCCACAGATAGGTCCACGGAAACACCCACGGTCAAGATCCACGGCCACGCCCGCGGACACGGGGTGTCTTACATTGTAGTGTTTCCCAAAACCATGGAACTATCCCAAACCCTAACCCTAACCCATAGGAAATACTATACTACTGACATTACTGGGATAAAATGGTTGGAAATGTCATATAAGGTGTATTACTATCAGACGATTGCCGTGGCAATGGTCGTGAACGGCCGCGGATGGCCGTGGAAATTGCTGTTTTTTCTGCGGTTGGACGTCCGCGGAAACTGAACTGGCAGTATTCGCGGACTTCCGCGGACTTTCGTGGTGATTGCCGCGTTGCCGTGGCAATGACCGCGGATGACCGTGGACAATTCCACGGCAGTTTCCGCGGAAACTACCGTGGTCAAAAAAGACCAACTATTACTGCTGTATGGGAAATGTTTTGATCGATTATTTCTCTCTTTAACAGGGATCTCCGACGCCAAAAATACAAACCATCCACTATATTATAAAAAATCATCGTTTTCTTCTGGGTTCAGAAATATTCGAGGCCAGAAATCAGCGGATCTGGTGATTTCTGAATATGTCGCGGACTTCCGTGGGTTACCATGGTTGGTACGACGAAGTTTGACACGGACACAGAAAGAACCACGGCGCGTGCCGTGGCCAACACAGCCGTGGAATTTGCCGTGGAAGTGTCATAAGACACCGCAATCAGTACAGTATGATGTGTGTGGCGAAGTGTACAGTTCGCGTGATATATATGTATATCAGGTAAAGCATGCTGTGTATATATAACTGTACGTATATACAAAAGCATTCTTCGGTTTCAGGGACTTGGTCAGGAGTTTTTTTTGTCTCGGCCTAAGTACCAGGTATGCGATTCGCGGAATTGGAGTTCTCGGTCGAATAGCTTCGTTCGACCGCCGCCTTCGGGGGGCGGCTCCAACGCCCCTCGCCCTGCCGTGTCCGTTCCGCACATCGACGTGAACGCGGACGGATGACGAGCGAGGCAATCGAGAAGTTGCCAAAATACCGCATGTCGAGGAGGAATTTCGAAGATTGTGGTTGAATCGCAATGTCTGCAGCACCTGGACGATTTACAAAATTGGCATATTTTCCAAACGGTAGTTGTGCTGTCTAAAACTCAATGAGCCCAAGACTCAAGAGGAGGCGGAGCAAGGTTTTTTGCACCGCCCCATCCGAGACCCAGAGCAGCGTAGGGCACCAGCTGCCAGGGGTGTGAGACGAGGCATGCACGGCATGGGCCAGATAACGTTGCCTGCAACAACTGCCCGCCACAGTATAAACGCGCGGAGGCCGCGATGGGTCATGCTTTGAGTTTTGCTTTACGTGGTTACTGTTGGGGTAGCTTGGGGATAGACACAATCTAAAAGCGATTGATGCCGAGGAACGAACGCAGGCAAGGGGGCTGATACAACAGAGGAATAACTGACTGCTGTGCTCCAGCTAGCTACTGCTGTGGTGTACCCTAATCAACTGAAACCAAGCAACAGACACACATGTTGCCCGGGCTCGAGAGCATGGGCGCCGGTCTGTCAAAGGGCTAATCCAGCCGGCCGGGTTGTTTCTCGTGCCTGAGGCTTCCCCAACACGTGCCAGAGCCCCTGCGGAGGTGTGTGGCGTCGACCGTACTCGTGCGCTGAACTAGCGCTCGGGTATGGCCGGACCGGCGGTGACCGCCAGCGACAAGGCAAAAAAGTTCCTCGCGGATTTTTTCAACGCGGCAGCCTTGCCTGCGGACGCAGTGTCGCATCACCGGCGCGGAATGCGTGGAGCTCGTATCGAACAGAGAAGAGAGGATCGAACCCACGTGAGTGAGAACCAAAGTCGGGAAGGAGATGCACGTGGTGTGTCGAGACTGCTGCCCCCTTCACGTTGGCACTTAGACAAGAACCGGACTCGGCGAAGGGAGACGAAGAGGGGGAAATACTCTGTCTGGGAAAAACGGAGGGTGCAAGGGAGGAAATCGGATGCTCGGAAGAAGTAGAGGAGATGCAGGAGGATTGGAAGGGCTGCTCAGAAGATTCGCACAGTTGCAAGGGGTAGGTCGAGAGCAGATAAAGTCGTCGTGGGTACGTAAAACGTTTGCACACTTGCTTTCAAGGGCACGAACCGCATAGGCCACGCCGAGGTGATACTAAAGACTTGCGACGACGCAGGTTGTGATATCATAGGGTTGCAGGAGGTGAGGCGCAATGGACAAATTGCTTTTACGGCGGCGGGGTATGTTGTGCTTTGCTCAGCAGCAGACGGAGGAAAGTACGAAAAGAAGGGGAAGCACGGGGTAGCCTTAGCTGTTAGAGAGTCTATCGTGGCAGGGATGGTTAAGGGCGACGTCGCGGTTGAGTGCATCGGTGCTAGATTGATGAAGGTTCGCATCCAAAACTCAAAGGGAAACCTAACGGTGTGTCTTTCATTGCAGGCTATGCTCCCACTCTCGACAAGAGCACCAGCGAAAATGATTACTTTTGGAGTTCACTTGACGAGGTGGTCGAGGGGGTACCCAGTAGGGACCATCTCCTTGTCCTGATGGACGCAAATGCTCGTACAGGCATGAGAGGGAAGTGACGAGCTGAACGACAACGGAGAACGACTATTGATTCACGCAACTGAAAACAAACTCGCCCTTCTCAACACGTACTATGCTACACCTGCTCGTGGTATATCGTACACGTTTCAGAGTCCTAACCGAGGGAAGGCCCAGTACAGGCTTGACTACATACTGACACGGCAAGTGAATACACGATTGGCACGTAATGTCACTGTGCGGACCCCACCCAGGGGGAACGCTGAGTCGGATCACAACCTCGTAATCGAAAATTTTCGCTTTTTAGGCCGCATCGCACCAAATCGCCCGAAGGGGGTCATCAAAAACGGGCGAGCTATTGATCTACCAAGATTAATGGCGGACCCGCAACTCCGGATGAATTTCCAGAACGCGCTAGCAGCCAAGCTTGCCTCCCCGATACCCGGTACTATTGTCGGAAGCGTTGATGACGTGACCTCATTACTGGCCGAGATGCTACTGTCCAATGCGGCCGACATAGCGCCCCCTGTTCGGCGCAAACAAGTACCGAGGGGCCGTTGTGCGACCGAGGAGACGAAAGCGAAGTTTAACGCGCAATGGGGCAGGATAGGGAAGACGCGAGGAAACGGGTCCGTTCTGCTCCATACAATCGTGGCCTACGGCGAGCCTTGAAGGCGACCACCAAATAGCTGAAACGCACGCGGGCGGAAGCTGTACAGAAGTTCTTCGAAGATTACGTCAGCCAACTCGAAGGGCGTATCCGAGAAGGTGATCCATTTGGTTTCTTCTAAAAACACCTCAAGGGGATGGATGTGGAAGAGAAGAGGACGTTTAACTTGCAATACATCAAGGAGGAGGAAGGTCGATTGCTGCGGGATAACGCCCTCATCCGCGAGCGGTGGATGAGGTGGTTTCACAAACTGCTTAACACCAAGTCGCCGACCCTTGACCCGAGCATTGTGGACGAGCTTAAGCAGTGGCCCCCGTGCAGACCACTGGACGACGTCCCATCTAGGTACGAAGTAGAGGAGGCGATCCGTGCGTTAGCGAACCGAAAGGCGGTAGGGCCCGATGGTCTCCCGGCCGAGCTCTTGAAGGTTTTGGCCGACGAAGGAGAAAACAACCTCGGAAAGTTCCTTGATATCATCGTCGCTGTGTGAAGGGGAGGTGGCGTACCGCAACAATGGAAAGATGCAACGATTAAGGTGCTTCACAAGAAGGAAGATCGGACTGAGTGTGGCAGTTATCGTGGCATCTCCCTCGTGGCTCACGCCGGCAAAGTACTCCTCAAAGTCATCGCGGGTCGCCTGAGTGGCTATTGCAAACGCGAGAACATTCTGCCGGAGAAACAGTGTGGGTTCAGACCCCAACGCTCGACGGTTGACATGATGTTCGTAGAACGACGACTGCAGAAACTGGCGCGGAAGAAGGACACCCCCTTGTACTTGTGCTTTATCGACCTCACCAAAGCATACGACTCCGTCGACCGAACCCTTCTGTGGAATGCCCTTGCTCGTTTTGGCGTGCCACCGAGAATGCTCGCCGTCATCTGCCAATTCCACAACGGCATGCAAGCATGCGTGCGGCTGGATGATGGAGAGTGCTCGGATAAGTTCGAAGTGGGGCAAGGTCTCAGGCAAGGATGCGTGCTCGCGCCACTGCTGTTCAACATGTTTTTCACGGCGGTGCTGCGTGTCGCCGAGAAACGCTTCCTCGTTGATGCAGCCATCACGGACAATGTGGTGCAGCTCCAGCGAAAGGAGAAAGGCGAGAAGAAGGGCACTTCACGCACAGGCAAAGTCGACGGGCGGATGGGGAAGGAGGGGGAGGAGGTGCAAAGATTGTGGTGTATACTGTACGCGGACGATGCGGGCATCGTATCGCGATCATCAGAAGGGCTGGAGAGGATGATGACGGTGATCGTGGCTGCGTGCTCGTCAGTCGGGCTTACGGTATCCGAGGCAAAAACAGAGATAATACGCCTGGAAACCAAAGGCGGGGGACAGGTGTCCTTCACAATCAATGCAGCCGGCCAGGTATGTACGAACAAACAATCGAGTTTGTGTACTTGGGCGGGGTTATCACCGAAGACAGAGACCTTAGTATTGAAATAACGCGGCGTCTCCAGAGGGCCTGGGGGTGCTTCCAGCGGTACAAGATGGAAATCTATGATCGCCCGGGTGTGCGCTTACGGTTGAAGGTGCGGTTGCTGAAAGCTGAGGTGGTCGAGACACTGCTGTACGGTTGCATGACGTGGAGCACGAAGAAGCCTGACTATGACAGGCTACGACAGCTTCACCACTCTACGCTCCTCCGATGCCTTGGATGGCGGAAACGGAACCGCGACAACCACACCCTATCGTACGCCGACGCGCTTGCCAAGACAGCTTCCGAGAGCATAGAGGCGATAGTAGGATATTGTTTGCGGGATACGTAGGACGTACGTATGGGGGAGGAGCGTCTTCCACGGAGAGGGTGATGTTTGGGGAGCTTGTTGAGGGTAAGGGCTACTCAGGGGGGCAAGAGAAAGACTGGATGGATCATCTGAAGGAGAATATGTCGGTCTTCGGAATGAGATTCGAAGGGT
>JABAKD010000028.1:14535562-14593062 GCA_012845835.1 Undaria pinnatifida
CGTCTCCCCCCTTGCCTGCGTTTCCAGTTCGCTGATAACCACATGAGATAACAGCAGTCGTCGTCCCTGTCGATAAATGATCTGCAAGATGTCGCTTCCGAAACAACGAATTGAAAGTACTACAAGTAAAGTAGACTACTCGTAGCAATAACTGCTCTGTCTGCTGTGTATGCGGGTCACTCCCCCTGCACTCCCTCCCTCTGCGCCATTGTCGTTGTTGTTGTTGTTGTCGTTGCTGTTGTTGTTCTCACATTAGCTCGAATTAATCAAGTACGTGGTCACGGGACAGGCTCCAGTCACTCTGGAGCTGAGGAATACCCCAGGGAAAAAACACAAAAACAAACCAAAGGTGGTACACGCATATATCACAGCTGACGCAATTCATGCCTCCACCAGAAACATATAAAAGTGAAATCGGGAGTCAGCCTACGCTGTGCCAGGTCCATACTGGTGCATACGTACGTTTCACTACTCGCGCCTGGAAAAACCGACTATACCTGCTATACCGCCTTCCACCTAAGAAAGACTACCACGTCTACAATCTTGCAAAGATGAGTTTCGATCAAATTTTTGATCTCACAGCTGGACTGTATTTTAATATTTCAATATTATATGTGAACTATTAATAAACCTCTTGAAAACCCTCCCCCTCCCCCCCCCCCCCTCCCTTTTTTTTTCCCCCCGCTCTCTCTTGCTCAAACGCCCCACCTAATATCGAAATCCGCCAGAGTAATGAACAATTCCACGCACTGTGGATATCACCTCAATATCTTTTTAGAGCCATCCATGCCGCTGCTATAATTCCCACCCGCCCCCGCCCCTAACGCCCCCTCCTTCCCCGCCAGCCGCACCATCGCCTAGACCTAGCACCACGCGTATAGCAAACCCCTACATCTATGCGACCTAAAGCCCTTTCGCCCCCCCCCCCCCCCCCCCACCTTCCCCCCCCCCCCAACCCCCCGCCCCACCCCCTCGAACACTCCGCCCTCTACTCACTGATTGTACTGTACGACTTACAGGATATACATGATACAGTGGTGCATTCTTTCCAAAACCGGCACATTTATCCCCTCAAAGGATGTATAGTTTCCACGCACAGATTGAGCTGCTCCGCCCCCCCCCCCCCCATGATAAACTGGTGCATTTTTTGCAAAACCGTCAGATAAATCCCCGTGAAGGATTTATAGTTGCCACGCACAAATTGAGCTGCCCCACCCGTCCCCGCCCCCACCCCCTCTCCCTTTCAATCAAAACCAGGCCCCACGTCCCTAAATACTCCGCCCTCCCCTCACCAGTTATTCGACTTACAGGATTCACTTGATAAACTGATGCATTTCCTTCCACAGCTGTCAGATTTTGTCCCCCTCAAAAACGGATTTCATAGTTTCCGCGCACAGACTGACTAACATCACCCTGTTGACCCTGATAGCTACACAGTAGTTGCAAGGGGAGTCGCCGACCTATATCCTTAATGAGGACATATTAACCCGTGATACGCGCGATCGGAGTATCACATACAGCTTGCAAAGATGAGTTTCGACTAAAGAAATCGATCTCACGACTGGAGTGTATTTTTAATTGTTTAGTATACATTAGACGTAGCACCTATCGCTACGCATACGCACGTCAGACGCAAATCAACTGGAAAAAAGAAACAAAGAAAAGACAAAAGGAAAAAAAAGAAAAGAAAAGAAAAGAAAAGAAAATAAAGCGAAACAGGGAAAAGGAAGGGAAAGGAAAGAAATTAAAAAGCGTGCTCATGCCTCACATAGAGCAGACACAGACACGAGCTCTGCGGTCGCAAACTACGAGACAGAGATACACATTGCAAGCACAGCATTAAATGTTTGCAAGGTGATTTGGCCATGCAATGCCAACCTGTTACGTAAGGAATTAGTGGGGTATTAGTCCGTTTGACCACTTGCAAAAGGTTAACCACAATAGCTTACCCAACTTAAGCCTTTCAACACTCTCCCCCCCTGAAACGACGGGATGGCAGGTCGGCCGGATATACGGGCCAGGCGAGAGTAGTCAAACTTATGCACCAGTATGGACCTGGCACATCGTAGGCTGACTACTCACTTTTATATGTTTCAGGTGGAGGCATGGATCGCATTGCGTCAGCTGTTATATATTATGCGTGTACCACCTTGGGTTGTGTGTGTGTTTTCCCTGGGGTATTCCTCAGCTCCAGAGTGACTGGAGCCTGTCCTGTGACCACGGACTTGATTATGCGAGTTAATGTGAGACAAACAACAACGGGCGGTCGTGTCAATTATCCAAGCGGTTTCATTTCCTGGGAATACCGGGGAGAGTATTTTTCAATTCGACATGGGGAAAGTCTGAAAAAGTTTATTATGGTGGATGGTGGGATTCAAACCCACGACCCGAAAACCCATGGTCCTGCCGATGACGCCATTTGTTAAGGGTATTAGTGAGGTATTAGTCCGCTTGACCACTTGCAAAAGGTTAACCAATAGTATAGTTTGCCCAAAGTAGCCCTTGTAACAAACCGCAATGAACACGCCGGCCACAAAACATCCCACGATGGTGACCCGTGATCACCAATCGAATATTCGCTGCGTCAATAAATACGAGGAAAAGGTGTGTATCAGGTATAACATTAGCCGTCGACGCATAATCATCTATGTACAAGAAATATAGATGTGCCACGCAGCTTGCAAAGTTGAGTTTCAACCATTCAATCGTTCGTACTCACAGCTGACGTTTTTCGTTTTTTTATGAAAAATACTCTTGCGCAAATATAATATGCATGAACTAATAAGCACTGCCCTTTTTTCATCCCGCCAACTGACGCAGCACTGCTGCTGTACCTCCTTCGCTTCTAAGCCTCGTATCACAGCTGTAGTTTCAAACGCACCGCCCAACCAAGGAGAATATATACATACCAGGTGCCCATTATACAACTACTCACAAATATTTATCTCCTAAGAGGCCCTGAGAGGCCTTCATTTTGTTCGCTTTCCACACCAACTTTAAGACATTCTCCTCCCCGGACGGCTGAGCGGGGTCGGATGCCTGAAACAGCGCTTCTCATCGATTTTATATACCGGTATATATATTTCAAATTTCAAGTTCTAGAAAAGTAGTTTTTGGGGGGGAAGTTGAATGTTTTGCTTCCCCGAAGTTTAAACGTTCTGTTTATTGGGAATATCACATACTACCTGGACACCGCCTCCTCTCGTTTCCTGCGGAACGGTCCAGCTTTTCTTTGATTTCTTCCTTCCCGTTTATGTTGCACGAGTAGTTGCGCGAAGCTTTCGTTATACTAGAAGAGGTCCCATCCTGATGATTTCAGGTTGGCTCATCACATCATTACCCCTCGGCTCCGCCCAGCAGCGCTAGCTCGGCAGCGCAGCGCTAGCTCAGCAGCGCAGCGCCCTGCAGTGCCTTTCCCTGGCGTGCCGTGATGTGCCCTGCCGCGCGGTGCGGTACTGCTGTGCGATGCTGTGCGGTGTTGTTTTTCGAAGTGTCATACCACCGGTTCTACTGCTGTACCTACCAGGTACTATATATTGAAAACAAAACCAAAAAATCACAGCTCAGCTCAGCCCAGCTATATAGTTCAGCAGCGCAGCGCAGCGTAACGCAGCGCCGTGCGGTGCCGTACTGTGCCGTGCCTTGCCCTGCGGTGTTGTGCCGTGCTGCACTGTGCTTTCTTTCGAACATGCATCAGTAGTACCAGGTATCATGCGATACCCGGTACTGACTGGTATGTATGTACGTGTGTACTCGTATTTTGTTGGCTTTGTTCCTTTAATTGTCCTCTCTCGGTCCTCCTTTTTTTTTTCTTGAAAATTGCACCCATACTGGCGATTAGAACGTGACATCGCCAGCAAGCACACAGCACAGCATAAGGCAATCAGCTCTGCGTATGAATCAGGTCTTGGCATTATCACCTCGCTAGATGCACCAAATCATGGTCCTCTTCTTCCACCGCCTTCACATTTTGTTGTATTCTTCCTTGCGCAAGCGTAGCGGGCGGCGTCAGCCGCAGATCGGAGCCCTTGTAGAAGACACAGCAAAGCGGCATGCCTTGCATGCATCATGCCTTGCATGCATCATAAAAATGAAACAACAGAAGTAGCTGGCCACCACCGCAGCTGCGCATATAGGACAATGCCGCACCCGTCCTGTGCGACGCCTCCTTACGTTGTTAATCTACGAGGCCCAGACGAACAGCATCAAACATACCGCAACGTTGCTGCGACCGTTTAACCCCCCCTCCGCTGACTCCCTCCCTCAAAAGCACGGGTGGGTGGGGATTCAAACTAGTAGTCCGTATCACACCTTGAACCTTTACATAGCGCTGACTCTGCTTGACTACGTGCTTCGCTCGCAGGTCAGCAACTACGAACTAGGTAAGGTGCGTCTCGACTCTATCCAGTTGTTACGTACATGTAACCCGCGTTGATCCGATTGGTGAGGCCAGACTTCTTCCGTACGTACAAAACTTGAGCAAGACTTGCATTACTACTTTATCGTGCCTCGATAATACTACAGTATGCAAATAATCAATCATCGACAATGAACAGAGGAAATCAAGTACCGTAATCATGCGAAGGTTGGCACCCATCGGAAGGTTGGCACCCATCGGAGAGATAGCACCGGGGAGCGATAAAAAACACAACGTAGGAACATTTAATCGTGTTTTCGCACCCCCGTCGGAGAGATCGCACCCGGGTGCGATCTCTCCGACATGAATAGAAATTGAGGGCCACCGCAGCGGGTCTGTGGTAGGTAATATTCTCATTATTTCATTCTCCGATGATATATCACCAGTGCGCCACTCTCATTGGCCTGTGAAAAGGCAGTCTCGCTGCGTGCACCCTCTGACATGATGCTGCAGGGGGTGGTCGGGATGCCGTGGGTTTGTGTAGACGCTGCGCATCTCAGCGGAATGCCGCCGCGTTTTTCTGGGTATTGTGCCGCATTATATCGTATTTTATCGGATCGATTCTCAATTCGCCGGCACACCGTTTTGGGTGATGTGAGGTGTGTGGTAACTGCTGTGTTTACTGTGCCCTACATCTGCAACAGGGTGGGTACGGTATCCAGCTGCTGTGGTGCTCGGTATCGCACCCATCGGAGAGATCGCACCGGGGTGCATGTACGCAGCACCGTTGCCCCAGTACGGCGCGGTGTATTTCGATTCAGCAGCGCACCCATCGGAGAGATCGCACCGGGGGTGCGCCAAAATTGAAGAACGGCATGATTTAATTGTATTTCCGCACCCCCATCGGAAGGTTGGCACCCATCAGAGAGATAGCACCGGGGTGCGATAAAAAACACAACGTAGAAACATTTAAATATCGATCGCACCCCGGTGCCAACCTTCGCATGATTACGGTATCAGTGTACCGGATACGAAAAATACAACAGCAAGCAAGCCAAAGAAGGAAAAAAAAACAACGCAGACATCAGCAGAAGGACTCCCGGAATGGGACATAAACAGACGACGCACAAGAGGCAAGGAAACAAGACGAAAAAATGTCCCTCTCTCTCGTGTCCCTCTCTCTCGTGTCCCTCTCTCTCGTGTCCCTCTCTCTCGCGTCCCTCTCTCTCGTGTCCCTCTCTCTCGTGTGCCGCGTAGGCTCTGTAGAGTGTGGTGCATGACTATTATTTATTATAGTACCACGAAGACCGAAGGAAAGGAGAGGCAGATGAAGAGAGGCAACCAAAGAACGAAAGGAAGAAAGAGATAAATAAGGCCAAGCTAAAGCAAACTAATCGTATTCGTACCTCTCAGCGCGGAAGCTCGAGCAGCATAGTTTTCCGGCTCTATGCTACCTAGACGAGCCGGGAAGCGGTCTGCCACTTCCTTCCTATTACCGTCGACAGCGGCCTCCGATTTCAGTGCTGCTGCCGCTGTCGCCCCCCCAAGGAAAAATAAAGAAAAAAAGCAAGCAAGGCAAGCAAAAGAAACAGAAAAAGATATCTCTCGAAATCGAAATCGAAATCGAATTTGGGGGCAGCAAATAGATAGCACGGGTCCCATGTTTCACGTCGTTGCCTTGCTACACGATCGGCCGGTTATTTCCTGTTTCCATCGATGGCCGTTTTAGTACGGCTGCCCCCCCCCGCGTTCTCCTTCTCGCCCTGCTTTTTGGCGTCCTTGTTTGCATGCCGTAACCAGCTATTTTCTACCTCGGCCTTGTTCCACCTCACCATGAAACCATCCGCCGCTTAGACGATCCCCCGATGCCACTTGCCAGCCTTTTTAGCCACCGTGGATCATAGCACCGTCTCTACCCCGAATAACAGAGGAGAGGTTTCCGTCGATTTCTCTCTGGCTTTAAACACCGCGATGTCGTCTACCAGGCATCGGGCCCTTGTCTTTCCTGGCCGACCCGGTC
This sequence comes from Undaria pinnatifida, assembly GCA_012845835.1. Taxonomy (NCBI): domain Eukaryota; class Phaeophyceae; order Laminariales; family Alariaceae; genus Undaria; species Undaria pinnatifida. The sequence goes on from JABAKD010000028.1 coordinate 14,541,940, forward strand.
CCGGGTGCTCCCCACCGGCCATAGTCCCGAACATCACTCGCCGGGTTAGTCGCCCAGGTTTTGCCCGCTGTACGCCCCCCCGCTAAAAGAAGAACGCCGTTTGCGATAGCCGTCTCAACGCTCTAGCCTTTTGCCTTCTTGAGAGCCTTGGCGTACAACATGCGACGGTCGGCGCGTTGTGTTGTCGACGATGGAACCCAAGTAGATGTTAAGAAAGCATGCATTCCACGGCAATATTCTGTGTCCTACTCCAGATCACTCAGGCGCTTGCTTCAATCCGACAAACGCGTCAGAGGCCAATGCTGTAAATACTACTCGGCCATCTATCTTTTTTTTTTTTCTTCATGGACGTCAGCCGTGAGTTCTTGTTCACCCTGACTAACATGCGAGTTCTCGCGCTACCAATGTTGTTTAACGTTGAACTTCGGCGACAATGCCAACCACTGCCATGCCGACCGGCGCTATTAATAGTCTCTAACGGAAACCCCGCGTTACTTACCGCACGAGCGCGGCACTGTTGATGTACGGGCTAGGGGTTGGAGGATGACTGAATTTCAGGCTTATCTTTACGGGATGCACACGCAACATGGCGACATTGTACGTTTTAGAGATGTTCTGTTATTGATACGAGGTACAAGTAGTTGAAAAGGTTTTGGACTGAACCTAAGCTTTCTTCGCGTACCATATGCTTAGACAACGACGCTCTAGTTCAGGAGATGTGGCGCTTTCCGTGAGGTGTTTTTCGTAAGCCACTATATTATACTTAAAATAATACAGCTGCTGCAGGAAATACCTATAGTTATACCAAATACTATAGTTATACCAAAATAATTAGAAGTAAAAAAAGTGAAAACCAAGTACCTGGTAGAGAGTTGCATTATGGCCCGCGCGGCCACTTGGATATGATTATGTTTGCTATTGTATACGCAATGTGCAACACAAGCTTCAAGATCAACAACCTACAGATGCCGCATACTGTAGTTTTTATAAGATGTTCTCGTCATGATGCCAACGAAAAACTGACGGTAACCTTTACGAACCTACGTTACCCTAACCTACCCTTCCCTACGAATAACATCCACACAGTACGAATAGAAGCTTTGTGTGTACAGTACAATAATCGGGTAGAAGAATTAATGTGTATACTCGGGTACGCATGACTATGTATATGTGATAGAATTCGAGTACATCAATGATAAAAGGAGAACTCAATCTTGGTTTTTTCGATCGCAAAATATTAATAATGCTAGGGGTAGGGGGTGCTAGGTGCGTTAGCGGCTCTGAGTGCACGCGTAGTGTTGTGTGCACGTGGCTGTGGTGAATGCACATGCAGTATCATGCAGTGTCATGCAGTATCATGCAGTATCATGCAGTACCATGCAGTATCATGCAGTATCATGCAGTATCATGCAGTATCATAAGGGCTCCTTAATAAGGCCGTATCTCGATATAGGCGGTATCTCGATGCAAGGTGGTCAAAATCACTCGGCGCGACTGGGGAATGGCACTACAGCAGCACTACAGCAGTAATAATACAGCAGTAATAATACAGCAGTAATAATACAGCAGTAGTAATACAGCAGTAATAATACAGCAGTAATAATACAGCAGTAATAATACAGCAGTAATAATACAGCAGTAATAGCACAGCAGTAATAATACAGCAGTAATAATACAGCAGTAGTAATACAGCAGTAGTAATACAGCAGCAATAATACAGCAGTAGTAATACAGCAGTAGTAATACAGCAGTAGTAATACAGCAGTAATAATACAGCAGTAGTAATACAGCAGTAGTAATACAGCAGTAGTAATACAGCAGTAGTAATACAGCAGTAATAATACAGCAGTAATAATACAGTATGAATAGAGTAGTAGAGTAGTAGAGTAGTAGAGTGGTAGTAGTCATAACCTGGAGTGAATAAGGTGGATAAGGTGACTTCCTCCAATAAGGCGCTCATGCTGTACTCAATGCTCGTGGCGTGCATTGCTTTGTCGCACGTCACGACACGTTGCACGTGATCGTCACGTGATCGTCACGTGATGGTCACGTGATCGCCTGTGGCCAGGCTAGGGGGCACAGCACGCGCTGCAGCACCTTGAAAATGCAGTTTAGAGTTATAAGGGTTTGGTGCGTTAAACGCTGCTGGGTGTGCCTGAAGTGTTGCGAATTAACCTATTGAATAATGCCGATGCACATGCTCCTAGTCTACTTGTACGTTGTTACATTACATGTTACACGTTGCGCGTGCGTGATCGCCACGTGGGTGCTTGTTTCCGGGACGCGGGACACATTACGCGCTGGAGCATTATGAAAATTTCGGTACCCGTGGTGTTGCGTGTCGATTTAACAAAAGTGCAACTGTCATGCTCATTGCTCGTATTCGTTTTGTCCAACTTGATGCATTACACGTTATGACACGTTGCTCATGATGTTCACGTGATGGTCACGTAATTGCCTGTTTGCCAGGTATCGGGACACAATACGCGATGGAGCGCTTGAGGCTGGTTCGAGTAGCGTGGAGGGAATCGTCGACGCCCCTGCGACGAAATCTGAAGATGCTCTAGCAGAAGCGGAATGGCCGTACGACTGGCGTAAACAGTGAGTAGTGGGGACAATGTCGGCGTCCCCGATGGTCCAGGAGGTGAACCGCGTAACTACGGAGGTCATTTTTGCGAGTTCGACCTGCGAGTGGATACTTGTGCTCGTAGGGATTTTTCCTACAATAAAAAAAAAAAATAGGCTAGCGGAAAGCGCGAGAGCGAGTCGGCAAAAATTCGATGAAAATCGACGAGAAAAAATATAAGATAACAATCGTAGAATACTGGATGCTGGAGTTTGAGTTTGTACGTCTCGTCAGTAGTACTTTGGAAGAAAGCTTCGGGCAGGAGGATTTATTTTGTCACAGGAGCAAAGAGTGAAAAACGTTGTAGGCGTCTCCCGAGACATGACATGTCACTGGGAGAAACATACTGGTTGTCTCTACGAAACTCCCCGCACCGTTAACACAAACCGGAATATCACGCAATTTGCAAAGATGAGTATCGACCCTTAAATGATCAAACTCACAGCTGGCGTATTTGAATTAATGTTATAATATGTATCGTGCGCCCAGCACATACTCAACATCTACTTGTCGTGAGGCATTCTCAATCGTTCCTGTTCGCATGTAGTGCTTATACTGGTGCACATCTTTCAAATTGGTTCCGACCGATGCTTGACGCCGTATGCCACCTTAGGTGGTATGCCGTTGGATACGACAAGGACATCGTGAAGGGTCCCAAACCATTCGGAGTGTCGATTTTCGACGAGCCTCTCGTGCTGTACCGTGATTCAAGCGGCGCGCTGCAATGCGTGAGCGATTTTTGCCCGCACCGCGCTTCGAAGCTCTCCGAGGGCGCGGTGAGCCGCCGCCTTATTATGTTTTTGGTTTATTTGATGACCATTTTTATTTTCTAGCGCAACTTGTACCCTCATCTTCCAGGTGGGCAAGAGACAAAAAGACGAGCCGTGTTCGCGGTTGCCGTTCCTTCGCCCCCCCGGTTCGTGCCTTCGTTTTGTCGCACACAGGGTTCAGCGTTCCCACTATTCGTCGATTTGCGTAGTGGGTCCTGTAATAGCAATAGGGTGCTTACAGTACTGTTTCGTAATCGGTTTGATATCTGGCGGTTCGTTAGAAGGTCTTGTTCCATTGCCTGCATGTCACAGACCGGACGTTTGCCAAGTTGGTTTCTATATTCGACTCCAATTTACCGCCATCACCATTCGCTTCTATGGGTTGTGGCAGTTCCACGGCGCATCTCCTATTTACATCTCTTTGACCTTCAGCCCCTTTAGAGCCCTCAAACCCCTCCCTATACTAATTCCAGGTCATTTTCCCAAAACGGGTTTCCAGTCGTAAAGGCGTTAAGCGCGCGGCCGATTTTCGCACAGGTTACCGATGCCGGGAATATCGAATGTCTCTACCACGGCTGGCAGTTTAATGGCGCGGACGGTGCTTGCGTTCGAGTTCCGCAGGTGTGTTTCACTCCCTTGGCCGAGTTGCCGAGGGGTTGTAGTGAGTATGGCTATTACCCCAGTGCCTGTTTAGCGGTAGTGTACGGCTATCGTAGATTGCATCTATAACTCTGTCGCTCTACCTCTGTTGCTCTGTATCAATAAATTGATTTTGTCAACGAAGGGGGCGAGGGTATGTTCACTCCACTCTGATTATCTAGTACAGTAGTAGCAGTACCTGGTAGTAGTACAGTACTAGCTACCGAACGTTGCAGTAAGGACTCGGTATTACCCCGTTGCCCGTTTAGCGGCACAGCTATCATAGATTGCGTCTCTAACTCTGTTGCTGGCGGTACGGCTATCGGCTATCGTGGTTCGCATCTTAAAGTATTTTACGCGGTAGTTTGATTTTTTCGAGGAAGGGTACGAGTTAACCTATACATGTCTCGCGCTAGCGCTGCAGTACCGAGCGGGTGTAACCTGGGGTGGTATGCACGACCGCTGAATGATGACGCCGCAGTTAGTCTAGTACCGCAGCAGGTTTGGTCCACCCTTCCATGGTTGGGTTGTTGCAGCCGCCCGGCCCCTCGGCTAGCTACATTCCGCATTCATACGTTCCAAATTACAGCGGCGGTATGCCAAAAAAAATCTCGACACAGCGTCGTGTGCACCAGGTGTCTGCCAAAATGGCATATGTCTGTAAAGATCAAATGAGCAGACGGTAGTCCATCTATTCAAACTATTAATACGTATTCCAGTGATTGATTACGATCACATACCTGGCAGTAGGACGACACATTGTCGCCGAAGCTCTGCAATACTTGCGTGCCCGCTTGGTAGAGTCTACCTGCTACTATCACAGGGCAAATCCCCTATCGGCCTACGTCCAAACGCCTCTCGATAATCGCAACCGCGGTTATAATGCACTTTCGCATTTCGATTTAACCTGCGCGTGGGAAAAGTGCCAAGCACTGTTATCCTGTTTTGTTTTTACTCTGCACTTTAACTTGTCACTTATCTGCCGGCGTAAGAAACGCCTCCGCAAACAAATCGCAACCTCTGCTATAGTCTAGAATGTTGTCAATTTTCACACCCCGACCCAACCTACCTACCAACGTCAAAAACTCCTGCCGGATGAAATCTCAGCCAATGCTATCACATATTTTCACATCGCAATGTGACCTATCTGCCGATGCCAATGCCATCGCAACCGCTGATATCACATGCTTTCGTGCTGTGTTTTTACCGATCCCCTGGCATCGAAACGCCCTTTGGATTAAATCGAAACCCAGCTTCCGGAAGGCGGAATTCCTCCCCGCGCGGCTCGTCTCCGCGTTTACCCTTTGGCGGTGAGCGAGGGAATTGTTTTCGTGTGGATGGGTGACGATCCCTGGGGAGAGGGGGCGAAGGAGATCTTGCCCGTGCCTTCAACGCCAGACAAACTTGATGAGAACAAGGTCAGTATTTCGACGGGGGAGGTAGTTTCATGCTAAGGGACGACCCGGCTTTGTCAATGATAATAATCGATGTATGTCAGTATGGTATTGTCCGGGTTAGGCGATGAGGGTTTGTTCTAAACGGAGGTACGGCCGGTTCCAGTTCTCGGCAAGCCGCTGCGCGTCGCGCAACGCGATCAGTGGGGCGAACCTCGTACGGAAATCCCTTGTATTTCTTGGCCGCGCGGATCGCGTCTCCTCACCCGTCCGCCCCCCTGTTGCCTATTATTGCCTATTTATCGCCTCTATTATTGCCTATTATTGCCTATTTATAGCCTATTATCGCCTATTATCGCCTATTATCGCCTATTATCGCCTATTATCGACCATCTTGTCCCCTTTTGCATATTCTCCACCGTCCTCTCCCCTTTTGGCCCATTTCAATCGTCTTCTTCCCTTTGGCCTCTTCTCAACCGCCCTCTCCCCTTTTGCCTTTCTCAACGGTCCGCCCCCTTTCTGCCTTCGTCCCCTCCCGTTTAACCATTATCTCCCATGCTACCTTTCCATTCTCCGCTTGTCTCTTCTCAACCGTCACCTACCTCTTCTTAACCGGGCTCTCCCCTTTTGCCTCTTCTCAACCGCTCTCTCCCCCGTTTGCCTCTCCTTAACGATCCTCTCCCTTTTTGCCTGGTGCCCCCTGCCGCTCGTCTCGCCGCGTTTTCTGTCTCTTGTGTTTTCGCGCCATGCGACGTCGTCACGGTCGATGGACTGCCGTCTTATGCGCAACGCGCGGGGTGCGCCGTTCAATGAACGCGATGAAACGCTCAGCCGACTTTTACGTACGAGGTGAGTACGAGGTGATTGGATCATACCCTCTGTTGTTCAGAGCTACTCCTAAAGAAAGCGAAAATCATGGTTCGTGAAATTTACATCTACAAGTTGGTACTAAGTCACATTTTCTATGCAGTAAACAAAATCACGTTTTTCTATACATCGTTTGTTGCAGAATTTTTTTTGAAGGTTTCAAGTTCACGTCTTTTAGCGAGCATCATGTATATTCACGAGAATGTCTCGTTTTTCGTAACGACGCTTGACTCGTTTTTCCTGTGTTAGAAAATGACCCTCAGAGCTCCATTTCCCCAGAGCCTACGTGGCGTTATGCTCCTTCATCTTGCCGTAGGTTGTCGTTTACCTTGGTTGACTCGTTTGCTAGTCGGGGTGTACACATCTTTTTGACGGTTTCATGACTAGGCAGAGAGGGATATGGTTGCAGCTTCGTGTTGTCATCGACGAATCGAACAACTCTATAGCGTGTTTGCCGCGTATCAACTGGTGCGGTTGGGTAGGAATTGGGTAGGAAAACGTGCAATACTATTAATAGCGTTAATAGTGTAGAAACCGTCTAACGTGACCATCCAAGGCCGCCAACACAACCCAACCTCCGCGAATACTCATCAATTTGATCAGATATACGTTTTCGTGCATTCCTATTCATTTTCTAACCTAATTTTCTTATGGGTTCGTTGGCCTTGAGCTATGGCGTTCTTCTGTGCCAAGGCTACTATTAAGAGCATGCGTTTTCCAACCCGAGCATAATTTTTGAAATTGTAAACTTCCTTAAGTCGCTGGAGGTGAGTTTGTTCATCGATGATAGGTGACCGGGTATCCAGTGCATGACACCTTTTAATAAACAGGAAGATCTGGCTCAGGCCGGATTTCTTTCTTGTTAGAAAGAGTGTGTTCTACAGAATGAATAACTTCAACAAAAGAGCTCCAGAATACATTATCTTCCTGTACACATCATCCGGAATTTCTTATTACCTAGCTTCTTATTGGGTCTCCCGTACTGTACAAGAGCAAGCGGCTGAACGTTTCGTGCTCAAGGTATACTTTTGATGCATTGGTCGAGGTTCATAATTTTATACGTTATGGCATGTCTGCACACCGACCGTCTTCCCTGATACAACTTTGCCCGCTTGAATCAACCTTGTCAACTGTCAGTATTTGAAGACGCCGCGTGTCTGCCAAGTATTCAACGTGTTTACCTTTATTTGCCAATGTTTTTTCTACCGCCGTGTAATGCTATACGCCCGTTGTTGCCGTCCCGCAGTTTGTGTACGACTTGCCGTACGACTGGAGCTATCTGGCCGAAAAGTAAGTACAGCAGTTACGATCGTGTGGTTGGATGCTCGTCTAAGCATGGTTTACGAGTAGTATGCTTGTTTTGGGTGCTTGTACAATCGTGGCGAACAATCGGACCATGTTGGATGTGAGTAGAAGAATTGTGCGTACAGTTTGCAGTAGTATTGTGTTCGGTCTTGAATGTTTGGTGTCCGTTTGTTGTTCGTTGAATGTTGGATGGGTTGATGCCTGATAGTGCAGCTGTGTCGTTCGAGATCAAGCGTCAAAGGCGAGAACAAGACAATGTCAGGCACTCCAAAAGTGGCCGGCACAGGCCGGATATAAGGGGCTCGTATTAAGCGCTACCAATTCTGCGCAGGATGCATGCAAGGTATGATGTGAAACTCATACTGTTATACCAGGTAGTATATATGGGGGGTAACTAAGTTATTACCAGGTGATTGGTTGCTTCGGGGACACGATATGTAACATTATGACCGTTGTAGTGTTTTCGGCTAGAGCTCCCACAGCCTTATGCACTCATTCGAGAGCGACAATCTCTGTTTTTCTGGGCCCGAAGCAACTCCAAGAAATGACATGACTGGACAAAATCAATTAGAGGAATCGCAGCAACCCGAGAAGATTATGGCTATTCCAGCAGATCAGTGTGGTCCGAGCAAAGCACGGTGATCTACTGGGGGGTGTCGACGGTCGTTTGTAATGGCCCAAACAACCTCATGTTTCCCCCTCTCCCCTCTCCCTTCCCCCTTTCCGCCAATGCATGGTTCGGACCCGATGGCAGTTTGCTGGACCCCGCCCACATCCCCGTCAGCCATGACAAGACTAATGGGGGTGGAAAGAAGGAAAACGCTTGCGAAATCGACTTCGATGTGAGAACCGGCCGACAGCGCGTATCAGCACTTTGGCCAGTGTGGTAGTGGTATCTGATGGATTTTTGTCTTGTAGGTCAAGGCCCCTTCGGCCCCACTCCCTCCTTTCCTGCGCGTGGGTAAGTCCGATCAGCTCTGCCCGTTCCTGTGCCTCGGCGAACACTCTTGTCCATTGCAGGGTGCAGTAGATGTTGTACCGATATAGTCTTGTTGGTTTCCTGGTCCTTCCTTTCGTTTTATGGTTTCTTTCCGCGCTTCGGACATATCAAATCGATCCTCATTCATGATCTATGCCGTTTAAAGAAGACAGATCCCTGATCTACATGATCTGCATGCCTTAGACCGATGCCAATGGAAAGCCGATACTTGGCCAAAAAGTTTGCAAACTTTTTGGGGGGTTATTTGCTGAAAGATCCCGGGTAACGTCGCTATGGGGAAAGTATTACTAAAACAAAAATCTGGCTCTTTGTTGGGTCATGCGGTCCAACAGGTCAATTTGTCTAATTTTCATCAAACCTTCATCAATATTGCCCACCAAACACGATTGACCTTCGATCTCGAGATAAGAGACAACCCATGGTCACTCCTCTTCGTTCCGGACAAGGCCACGTGAGTGTAGGTGACAAGCGCTGAAGAGGTCATTTCGATCCATGCCCTAGGGCGCGAGAGGTTGCTTGTGTTGTCCTGTGGTCTTCCGTCACTTCGTCTCAAAGTTCTGCTTTTCGCCCGTTGGGAGACGATAGAGAATTTTTGTCTCAGTTTTCTACGCACCAGCCGCCAATTTGTGTGTTTATCAGAAGGCTGATCGACGCTCGCCACAAATCACCGGCCGTAGCGTGAGCGCTGTACACCAAGGGGGGGTCGGAGCCCCCAACGAGCTCGCCGCGTTCAAGAGTTCACGACGCTGTCGTTAATTTCGTCGAACGAAGTGTGTGGAGAACACGAAATTGCGCCGCATCTAATCCAAGATCTGCTTGAGATTTTCTCGGGCCGATGTTGGCCAAGATCGCCGCGAGAATTTTTTTTTCCGGAATTCTGGAACGTTTCAAAAAAATATTCTACCAGATTGGGTCCATAGGCGACCGTTCAGGCAAAGTTTGGCTGGAATCTTCGGGAATTTCAAAGTTTTGGCCTTCCATTGTCACCGATCTAACAGAGAATGTTTCACGGTTGGAGCCGTATCTTGTGCGTGATCTGTAACAGCACATACTTTCCGGGATAGATCTGTACTGCGCAGATCCACAGCACAACTTATTGTTTCATATCGGCAGGTACAACATCTAGATGATCTACTGTGTAGATGATCTAGATCGTGAGTTGTCCGGGGTGATTTTGTTTCCGAAGCCTTGACTGGCTGCTACTGATGCTGCCAAGGGTTTTGTGTATCAGGTTGTTACCTTAGCTGTCCAGCACATGCGCAAGGGTGCTTTCGTCGAGCCATGAAAATAACCTACTTTAAACGGCTGCCTCTTCTTTTCGACACTTGTCGACAACACGCATATGGTAGACACGCCAAAGTCTCTCCGAACGGGCGAAGAAGCTGCGGCTATATACCAATCACTGAGCTATGTCCCTAACGAGGAATCTATATTTGAACACACGCGCGGCCAACGTATGACGCAGCTTGCGAAGCTACAGTAAGCATCGACCACAAAACCAGTCGAACTCCTTGGTGACCGATTTTGAGTAATTTTACAGAAATTGTACGGCATATTAATAACAGTCAGACAGTAAATATAACCTCGGTATGAAAAACAAGAAATATAACTCGATAGGGAGTAGGGGGCATGCGGTACTGCTACCATAAACCCAAGCGTCGCAGATAATCGTATCCCTATGCGGATAGATCAATTAGTTAAAACATCCATTGGTTGATCCGGGGATGCTCATTTATATTCCCCTCCCTAAGATCTCGGAGTTGCGCACATTTTTCAAGCATTGTTCACGTCGAGCTCACACTTTTTGTCGGGTTGGTACATGGCAAACACCCTGCAGCGCACCATGCCTGTTTCACATGTAGCATGCGCTCCGTGGAGCAGGTTTTCCGGGAGGGAGCTGATGCGCCGAGCCCACGAGGGTTCTCCTCGCTTGTTCGATCAAACACTTTTGGCAAAGACAAGAAGCTGATGGCGTCGCGCTACACCTTCGAAGCTCCCGGGGTAATCCGCGTTCGCGCCGAGGGCAAGAAGGCCGGAGAGTCAAGCTTTGGCGCCGCTCTTCACTGCATCCCCATTGGGAAGGGGCGGTCAAGACTTTTGTTCAAGGCGAGCTGGGTGCCATGCGTTTGTGGTGCTTGTTCAACTGCAGAGCGAAACGTTGTCCTTTCTTGGATAACTTTTAAATGTGGCGCCGTTTCGTCTGGCGCTCCTTTCGTCGGGTTGAATGTGGTGACGGCCGTGCTGTTCCGTTTTGGTAGGATCCCTGAAACTTGGCGTATTATTTCATTTGTTATGTTCAGTAACTTCTGAACTCGTTATAGCTAAGAATAGTCGGCGTTACTTACCCGGTTGCCGGCGCGGTCGGTAGCTAAATGTTTTTTTTGGTTCTCGAAAAGTTTTTTTATGATATCGTACCTGATATCGCTCACAGGCACGGCTTTGTGCCCCCTTTTCACTCATACATATGACACGCCCGGGATTCCAAGCTAACCTATTCCCGAAGAGGAACCTTGTAATTGGTTTACGTGACCAGTCTTCGACCAGAGCCGTGTTGGTCGGTGACTAGCGTTCCGAAATATCTGGGGTCCAGCGGCTGGGGTTGGTCTACGAGGGTGGAACAAACCCGTTGTTGATTTTGTGTTCCAGTTTTGCAGCTGTTTCGCGCCTGTCCCCCAAGGGAGAACAAACCCTACCCAATGGAACAGGTTTTCGAAGCTGTTAAAGGCGTGGGCGTCTGCAACTTTATACGTTAGTTCTTGTCGCAGTCCGAGCTACCGTGTCCGGCCAATGCTAACCCCCTTATCTCCACATGTGCTATGGTTCCTCAATGGATTTTTGTCGCACTATTGCCACCCAATAGATATCGCAGATCCCGTATCAGCATGTTGCTCTCTTGTAGCACCGGTAGGTCACTGTGGTTGTAAGGCCCATTCGATTGATTCAGCATGTTCTTCGGTAGCTTCTTGTGAGGCCCTGTTATTTATTTCGTCCGCGAAGAATCGCGAGCAGTTGAGCTTGAACTACATCTAACAATAAGATGTTCACCTCCTTGTGTGCGACGCCGTTTTACCTTGGGGTACCGCAGACGTACGCGATGAACTTGCCGGCGCTCGTGAAGATTATTTTCGGACTCAAGCCCGATGTCCTCCGCAATCTCAACTCGTGCAAGGTACGCTTCCGTTTTACCTCAGCGTTCTCTTCCTTCTGATTTTTTCTTGTATACTTGGGTACCACTTCTTCGGGTACCCTCCGTTTGGAGTACAGCAGTAGCGCAACAATCGTGGAGGCTTGGCCGTCTTCCTTTTAGCTTGTTGTGAAAACAGGACTGTGTCTTCGAGGATCAACCCCCGTACCTGCTCCCGCCTTAGCTAGAAATGACATGGCACCCGACATGACACCCTGTTGGTGTGCTTTTTCAACCGAAATGCCCCTCGAAATGTCAAACGCCACGCTTCGACTTGACCGGGGCCTGCTGCTGCTCTTTCTATTTTTTCTGCCGCGCTCTATTGGTTGTACTCAGTGCTAGTGCTGGATCTGCGCAAAGTTCAACGTTAGGTGCTGCAACTTGGGCTCCGAGCTGGTTGGACTTGACTTGACTTTGTTATTCATATTATAGTTATTATTGGCCGAGTAAGAGCTAACTAACTAACTTGGTATTTTATTAAATATACACCACGCTTCGAGCCACGCACGCTCCAGTCGGATGCAAATACTCAGAACGCTACCAAAATGTCGCACGCAACTCCCTGCTCTGGTATTGTCTCATCATAAATAAAAAGCAGATATTAGAGCAAGACATAAGTAAACCAAGTGACAGCCCTAGCTCTACTATGGTCTTGTCATGGAATATTCAGATACTTCGAAGTATTAGAGAAAAGTGCAGGTTAACTCGCTCACAGCCCGAACTGCCAGGGTCTTTGTCGTCGAGCGTGCATATATTAGAGCAAGGCATTAGTGAACTGGTTAGCCCGTTCGCAGCCCTGTCCTGTCCTCGGCTGTGCAAATGTTAGAGCAAGAACAAAAAAAAAAAACTTGCCATCGGATTCGGAGGTATTAGAGCAAGACACAAGTCAACCAACTCACAGCCCTCGCTCCTATATACCAGTGGTATGATCTTGTCGGGGAGTGTGCAGACCTTAGAGCAAGTCACCGGTCAACGAACCGACAGCCGTAACTGCTGTGTGGTACCTTATAGTCAAATATGTAGACATTAGGGCAAGACATATGCCAACCAACTCACAGCCCTAACTGCTATAGTCTTGGTATCGAGCGTGCAGATATTGGAGCAAGACATGAAGCTCATTTGCGCTCAGGAAGACCACGCGGCGAGGACCGGGCAGTCCCCTTCGGAGGCGTTTTTGCCCATCAAGACCGCTGACACCTTGGTCGTGGAATTGAGGAAATGGCTGGATCATGTCGGTCACGGCATGCCTTACTTCGTAGGCTGGAAGGCGAGGAAGGTGCGCACACAGCGGAGGTGGCTTGTCTCTTTATTTTCAATGTTCCAGTCCGATTGCGGTGCCAACACTACGCATGGGGCGCGCTGTTTTCTGATCTCACTTTTGTTTCTTGTCTTGAGGCGTACGGCTGGCTGAGAAAGTGGCTGGATCATGTTGGTCGCGGCATGCCGTACTAAGTAGGGTAGAAGGCAAGGAACGTGCGGGCTCAGTCTGAGGCGACTTGTCTTCATCCGTGTCATGTTTATGCTCATTGGGCAAATCACGATCTAGATCATCTACACACATCGGACAGATGACGATCTAGATTATCTAAACACATATCGATCGGACAGATCACGATCTAGATAATCTATGACAGATCCTGGATCTGACCGTTTCGATGTGTAGTGCAAGATCTGTGTGACACAGATCCAACCCATGAAGTGTGTGCTGTATCATGCACATAGTTCAAATCACTCGGCAAAATTGTCTATAAGCCATGCAGATCGTGTAGAGTAGGGGTCGATCTGAAATACACAGATCATCGATAGATCTTCAATAGATCATCACCAAGAACATAATCGATGCGATGTGTGAAATTCTGCAGTCCGATTACGCTGCCAACAATATGATGATGATCTCTCTTCAGCCCGTTTCCTTGGAATCTGGTCGTTCGTCGCAATATCTTGGTCGAACTGCTTGAGAAAGCAAGCTGCTGAACGGGTGAGAATTCCAGGCGCAACGCGCGCTGTCGCTTCGACGTGGAGGAATCATAGACCACAAACCAGCTGCCAAGCAACTGGCTACAGCATTTGTTTAGTCATGGGTATTGGATGCGGTCTGCGGCTGCTCGGCTGTATGGTTGGGTGTCGCGAATGCGAGACTGAGGCATGGCCATGCCCTCTTACAGCATCGATGACACCCCCCATGGCATGGCGTGCCTTCAAAGCCTACGGTCACGTTGTCCGCCACAGTTGTGTCTGCAGCAATGCGGTCAGCCTGTTCGGTAGCTGCTGCCAGCAGTCTGTTCGGTAGCTGCTGCCAGCGGTCACGCTTTAAGCCAGGGCTGTCTCTTCGAGTATAGCAGCAATGCGACCAACCTATCAGTTTGGTAGCAACTGTCAGCGCCGTCGACACACATTGACGTACCGTACCATGGTGGGATAGCAAGCATGGCCTTATTATGTACCGTTTCCCCGCAAGGTGGAGATTAGTTGATTATTTGAACTTCACCTCCACACGCCTGCTGGATTTCCGTAGGGATAGCAAGCATGGCCTTATTATGTACAGTTTCCCCGCAAGGTGGAGGTTAGTTAATTATTTGAACTTCACCTCCACACGCCTGCTGGATTTCCGTAGGCCTGTTCACGCGGTGAAGCTGGCAAGTACGGTTAGATGTGCCCATAGACCCCCTGGACATTCTGCCTTACTCCTCCCCCTCCCCCCCCGTCTATAAATACCGCTCTCTAACGTATCTATCTATATAGGAACCCGCCAATCTGAACGATCACGAGGACTCCCGGCGCTACAACCACCGGTCTAACGAGAGTCGATACCACCGTCACGTACTCATCAGCGCGGCAACACGCAGAACCCTCGGGAAGGTAAAAGCCGTGAAAAGATTGGGCCTCGCCATGGCAGCCGTGCTTGCGGTGAGCGCGGTTGGACTGTCTTGTGCCAGCATAACGCGGCTTGCCGCTGTCGGGGCTGATGCTATGGTGTCGAGGGGTAGAGCTGCGGGGGTAGCGGCCGCGTGTGGAGCGGTGGTCTCGCTGGGTTTGGGCGTAGCTGCGGCCATCTTCGAGGGACACTTTTACACCAATTTTGAGAGGCACCCGGTCTTGGGATAACGCCGACAAGAGACACCGACAAGAGACACCCGGTGCTAGGGTAAGACAGTGGGGGGCGATGCTTTGGTGTCTAGGGGCAGAGCCGCGGGGGAAGCGGCCGCGTGCGGGGCGGTAGTCTGCTTGGGTTTGGACGTATTTGCGACTATCTTCGAGGGATACCTTACTACCCATTTTGGAGAGGCACCCGGTCTTAAGGTAAGGCCGGGCGCGAGGCACCCGGTCCTAGGGTGACCCGTTTAGGGCTGCACCCACATTTGGCGGATATATCACATGGCAGTAGTGTGCTTTTGTTCCAGTACTTAAAATGGTAATGTCGGGCGAGAGACACTTTGGTCAGAGGGTAAGGGTCGGTTGCGGGTGACGGGAACGTTGTGATAAAAGCCGTCATGGATGGAGTCGCGCTCTGACAATCAAAATTCGATAAAAATCGACGAGCATTGGGAATATTGAACCCCGTTGCGCGATAAAAATGAAGGCATGTATGTATGTTCCTGGGACGATACCCGTGACCACGGCTTGTCCAGAAGACGGAAAGTATAACTGAGTGTGAATGTGGTTGTGCGGTCATACGACTGCACGTTCATAGCGTCTCGGGGCGACAACCGAGCTGCGCTATGATACGTCAAGGTCGTGTGGATGTCACTCCATGATACTACGGGGGACCAATCACTTTGTCCGGAAATATAAGGACCGTTCATTGTCGACGCTACTACCAAAACGATATTAATATTTCAGGAGATACTTGGATTGGTACAGTAGTAGCAGTCATTTGGCGCATTTGGTTAGTACGGTGTTTGCGATATGATGCGGTGTTTGCGACCTGCCAAGTTTGGTTGGGTGCGAGATGGGTAGGAAAACCTATAATTCGTGAATAGTGTTGAAAACCGTCACACGTCACAAGCCAAAGCTGAATAGCCCTACCCACCAAAAATCAGCGAAAAGAAAGGTTACGAACTACCTTTCCCTACTATTTTTATTTTTTTCCAACCCAATTTTTTCGTGGGGGTTGGCAGTGCCCTTGGGTTAGGAAATTCGAAGGTTTCTATAAAATTTTGCATTTTTTTTCCCAACCTAACAGAGGTGGAAAATCTCAAACGCAAACACCATCATGTGTGTTTCAAAGGGAATCACAGCGGGGATCTTTTTAACAGGAGATGGCAGCGCGCAACGTTTAAGATGGGATCACAGAGTGCGTGGCGTTTAAAAAGAGATCACAGCTGACTATGCGGGGCGAGAGAATATCACCGCCTCCTCTTAGTCGTATTAAGCGCGGGTCGCACGCTCGCACCACAATGAATGGTGGCTGCTGTTGGTTTCCACCGTACCCTATGAGCCGGCTTTTTTGTTGCTTCTTGGTTTTCTATTTTGTGTGTTTTTCTGGAAGTCCTTCAAATTGTATCACGCCGCGTTTTCGCGTGCCAAAGTATACAAACATCAAGTATACTGTTGGGAGCTACAACTCATGTACCATTTTCCTGGTGTTTTGAAACCTGTTTATCTCGTGAAAACTTCCGGCACATACGAGGGTGATGGGGGGGTGACGATAGTGAAGGTAGAGGGTTTTGAGCCTTTCCGGCTATAAGATTTCATCACCTGTTGCTGGCCGAGCCTGCAGCTATCGCCTCCCGTACGTCCGAACATGGAGATTGCCTGACGGGATTGCGCTTTTTGTTGGGATATTTGAAGATTGGCAGGCGGGAATTCCTTCTTTATTTTTCGCATTTCTTGCCGTTTGCGTGCTTTGGACGGGGACGGGGGTATCGAGACGGGGCAATTGAGAGGTTGCTGGAACTCTTTCAGAACTACCAGAAGCTAAATTGTAACCTGGTATCAATAAAACCTCGTACCAGATATGACACGAGTAACAATGGGAGGCTTTTGTTTGGCTTTGACTTTGCGTTAGCTATGAGGTCCGGTAATGCTGTTTTTTGTCGTGTTTCCGGCCACGTGAGAGCATGCGAAGGACTGATCGTCACAACTCGAATACCGTGTCGGCGCGGTATTTTAGTGGCAGGTGCGGACGTTCCGTGGCCAAGGGACTGCGCTTGTTGTCGCTTGTTTTCGAATTTCTGGCCGCTCCATGGGGTGGACGAGGATGGGTACCGAGACGGAGCGATCAAGAGATTTCTGTACCATGAGTATTGATCATAGCTGCCCTGGTAAAAAAGAGTAGCAATGTCTACCCACAGAAATCTGTTCGATTCTTTGGTTTAGCCTTGGTTCTGTGGCGCTGCTGTCATAGTATTTCTGCCCGTGCAAGAGCATGCGAAGGGTCGATCGACACCTATCAAACATCGTGCCCGATTACAACTGGCATGGCGGCGCATCTCTATATATCATAGGGACCAGGTACATAGTAGCAGGTGAAGATTGTTTGGACATACGACTTGGTCGTTTTTGTTGTTGTGTGTTATCCACTGACAGTCATGTGAGGCCCTTTTCTGACCCGTAGGAACTGGGATAATTTATCGGCAACACTTTTGTTTTGTTTTCGTTTTCAATGTGGATGTTTTTTTTTTACATGATGGAGGAAATAGGCAGGTAGATCCGCGTACCAGAATTAGAGCTGCTGGACAGGCCAAGAGCCAAAAGCCGCCCCGATATCGCCAGCTACCTACATATCGCGGTCGTGCGGTGCGCTCGCTGACCGGAGCTCGCCTTTTGTATGATTTCGGATGCAACGCAGAAGAGGGCGTCCCCATATCGCTCAAGTCTATCATGGCCATGTAGTGCGCTCGTTGACCGGAGATTTTGCCGTGTAGCTTGGGAGCCGGTTTCATTGTAGGCAATCACGATGAGGAGCAACGAAACACCTGATTATTTCACATATCAGCCAGCCGACAAGCCGCTAGAAGGCATTGGTTCGCCTGCAACCAAGTTTACAGTAGCGAGTACAAGCTGTACGTAGCTGTGGAGCACGTGCACGGTATGTAACTCTGTGGCGCACCTGCGCTATCCTCCCACACGAGCTGAAGTGCAAGCTAGTTGTACCGACGTACGGTAAGCCAAATTTGAGTGTTTGCCTAAAAAATGCTGCAGACGCGTTTCTACGCAAACACGACGTAGCTTCGATCACGTAACAACATGTGCCAAACGGTATTCAAAAGGAGCGCACCATAAAAAAATACCGCGTTATACACGCCTTGCGTGTTTGATCACTCGAGGTCAACGAGTACAAATTACTAAATAAATCGTACGAGTGGTTACACGAAATAAAAATGAAACGCGCCGTCCCAACCCTTTGCAGCACCCCATCTCCGAGATGCTATCGGACTCGCAACACGAATCGCTCTATCTCCCCGAGCAACTCCCCCACCGTCTCTGAGACTACCACACACTCCCTCCCCTCGCCTGCCCTTCCAATAAACCCCTCCTGCCCACCTACCCCCACGTCTGCCCCATCAGTCATCACCCCCTCCGCAATCGCAGGCACCACCCCGCCACCCACGCGACGTAGCTCTCTAGCGGCGGCAGCATCAGCACTAACATTGTGGGCGAAGACGGGGCACTCGCAATCCCTCGCCAAAACCACATCAGACGATGTCACAGCGCCCACCCCCGACCGGGCCACCGAGACGACTAGCCGCCGCCGCTGCTTGTGCTGCAGATCACCCTCCCCCCAGTCTTGGCGTTGTATCTGCACCGCCTCTCTTCGACCATCTTCGTCCCAGCTCCCTCTCCCCTCGGAGGTTTCTTCAGAATTCTCCTGCGAAGTAGAAGGTTCCTGCGAATCTCTCGGAAAATCGTTCTTGGCACGCTCGACGTCTCCCCAGTCGCCGAGTGCGTCGAGTATACTAGCGAGCGTGTTGGCGGAATCAGCCTTGACCACGATCGTCACCGGCATGTCCTCCTCAGACAAGCTACCATCATGGTCGACAGCGAGCCCTTTGCGCTGCTCATGCCCGTTTCCTTCTGCAGAAGGAGCTCCCATCTTGCCCGTTCCTCCTCCAAACGATGGTTCCCCTTGTCCTGCTGCGGAAGGAGCTCCCGTCTTGTCCGCTCCTCTGGTAAAATATGGTTCCCCGGGCCCATCGGGTTCTTTGGTCAGACTAGCCTCGCTCGAGGTATCCTCTTCCAGCAGAAGGTGCGGGAAGTCCCGTTCCAACCTTCGGTGGTCGATGAAGCTGTCGATCGTGCGTGTTAGCGCGCGGACCAGAGCCACCTGCAAGCACGGGGGACGAGCGGGGCCTGGTCTTTTTTACAACTGGAAAAACCTCCGAGTTATAGTATCCAACACTAAACACACGTAGTTTGTCCCAAAAAACGTGAGTGAACTTCTAATACCCTACACTAGGACACGTGCTACTAACAGCACAAGGTGCTGGTAGACTTTCTTTGGGTGAAATGCTTTCTGAAACGGCGGGATCTCCGAACCGAAAATCGTCCAAACTTCATTATTGCTTTGCAACATGTTTCGCTTAACCGACTTCCAGCTCCTAACATTATTCTATAATAGTCTAAGTGCAAGTGTTTTGTCCCCATGTCGGGAGTGCGGTGCTAAACATGCTCTAAGGGTTAACACCTACAGTAGGGCATGGGGTTGTTCATCGGGTGCGTAGCGCATTTACATTTTTTTTTCTTGAAATCAAGGTTTGGATGGTAAAGGGTATAGTTCTATACAGTCCTATAACGTGGCTAGAAAGTCCTATAAAGTGGCTTTACGTAATCGTAGTCCTCCTGAAGCGGTTAGGAGCCTCAGAAAAAACAATGGTTGGTGATGCCATTTTTACCATGCTTAGTAGCATGCGTCACGAAAAACAAACAAACGAACAAACAAACAAACAAACAAACGTTTGTCCCCAACAATGCGAGTGCACTTGGTTGGAGGTTAACCAGCGGCCCCAGTACAAAGGAACTGCGGGTCATCCGTCATCTTCAAGATTCCAACCAGAAACGTGCAACAGCGACGGCTGCCCTCCAAGGCGATACATTACAGGCTCCACAGAACCTGTGCTCCATGCCTGGCACTCGTATATTTCTCAGTTACGTTTTACACATAAAGTGGTGGTCTCCCTGTAGCGCCGGCATGTGCGCGCCAACAATACGGGCACTATACCGGATTCCGGCAATATTGGACGTACCGATACCGGTACTGGTATAGCGGGTTCGAGTCGCGCCAAGCGACGTAGCCGGCACTATCCAGCAATAGGCACTATTACATCGGCACTGTACGCAGACCGCCACTGTATTCAGGTATCATGGATACTAGACTTTACCGCCTTCACGGCTTTTGTCGATCGCCACACCAAAAACCCAGCTATCCAAAAGACAAGTTGGTAACTGAACAAGCCGGCAAAAGACAAGTTGGTAACTGAACAAGCCGGCGTGCTGCAGTCATCGACACGAGACCACTGCGGCAGACAGTTTCGACGGTTGTCATCCATACCCCCCAAACTCGCGGCTCACCCCCCAAACTCGCGGCTCACCCACCATCACCCCCATTCACGCTACCTGCTGCAGCTCCAGCGATCGATCACCGTCCAACCCGAGACATCGGCCGTATAAATGGTCGTGAGCGATGCTGCACAGTCAGTAAAATTGTTTTACCACCTCAAACACACACACCAATTAAGGAAACAATAACGTTTATGTGGTCCGCATTGATTTTTCGGGAAAACCGAAACACGCTGCGCTCGAGACGTATCCTTAGGCCGGGTTAGGGCTGGGTTAGCCCGGGTTAGAGCTGGGTTAGCCCGGGTTTGGGCTAGGTATAAAATGTACCGTTCAAAACCACACCTACCTTTTCAGCACAATCCCTTGTCAAGACTCGAAACGGTTCTCCCAAAGGAGCATCCGACACACTCGTTCGAGCCACCACCACCACCTTCGCCGCCACTCCCGGGCCTGCACGAAACGCACGTCACCAGGATCAATAAAAGCCTTGAGAATCAGCGAGGTGACTTGCGCGCATAGAAAGCACCCAAGCCGTCTGATCGCATCGAGAGATACGCGTGTTGCTTTGCAGTAGTGATCCCTCTTTAGTGCCGGTTGAAAAGTGCCTATTGCCGTTATAGTGCCCGTTATAGTGCGGGTGAAATTAATTGCCACAATTGGAACCCGCTGTACTACCGTAGTATCAGTACATGTGCTACACTCATTAGTGCCTGTGTCCGCTATGTTGCCGGTATTGCTGGCTGGTACATATCGGCACTACAGGGAGAATACCACAGTACCCAGAGTCCTGCGGTGGGACCACAAAAAAACGGCCCCATGCTCTGTATCCCCCCCGCTCCCACGCCTACGCTTGTTTCAGTACCCAGACACTTAGAGTGCTACGAAGAACAAAGGGCGCCGTTGTACGCACGCCCCTCCGCCCCAACGCCTACGCGTCCTCCAGTGCCCAGAGACGTGGGGGCAATGCAGGCAACAAAAAGGACCCCGTTCTACATCCAGTACCTAGAAACCTGCGGGCAACCCGGGCCATAAAAGGGCCCCGTTCTACACGACCGTCTCGCCCCCACGCCGATTGAAGTCCTGGCCCTACTCTAGCGTTCGTACGAGTATACCGGTACTGTTCCCCAGGTTTTTGATGTATTCTGCTACGCCGAAAATGGCGTCCGTCCGTCTGACCCTACATATTTATTACCGGAGCAAACACCGCAAACGCTATCTACAATGCGAGCAATCAATAAATGAGGCTGTAGAACTTCCACGCACGGTAAACTTTCGAAACTATGCACCTGCGCATTCCAGCGGCCTGGCGCCTTCTTCGTCAAAGATGGAGCGCACAGAGCCCCACAACGACCCCGAAACGAAAAAATCGCCCGGCCGCAGAACCCCCCTGTCAACCAGCAGGAGCTGCGGAGGCGCAGAGGAGCGAACGAAGAAAGAAAATAACGCAAAAAAAAACATGTTGATCGGGATCGCGCGAAGGCGGTCGACTGCAGTCGGGCAAGCACACGTTCTGCAGCAGGGGTATAATAGCACCTCAGGCCAAGGCTAGGATAGTGCGCTAGTGCGATAGTGCGCTAGTGCGATAGTGCGATAGTGCGATAGGAGGGAGGGGCACTTTAGGGTTTCACTTTTCAAAGTTTGGAGGCTTCTCGCGCGACTATCTACCCTATCTTCTTGGCAGTTCTAAAGTTCTAAGGTATGTATGCTTTTAGCTGCATCCCGATGTGCAAACTCAACACCGAATCACCGAATTACTTGTTACCCTCGCGCTTTTGAGTGAAGTAAAGGCCCGTTCGCGCGAATGGCCCAAATACGATAGCGAAATGCGGGTAACCCACCCCTAACCCCACCCCTAACCCCGAACGTAGCCCGGGTCTTGGATATCAAGAAGAGTTGTAGCACCTCGCCCAACAACCGACTTTGGGGGGGGGAATGTGCGCTAACCTCGATACACAATTCCATGGGCTCGGTATCTAACGAATAGTGTTGTAAAAAGTGAACAACGGATCATCGGACCTAAATACTTAGATAGTTCTTCAGTTGAACCCTACACGCGAGAAATGCTTGCTGTTCTCAAGAAAAATATCATCTTCCAGGGTGGAGACCGTCAGGCGCAGCTCGTTGGAGTACTTCTGCTGGTGAAGGCATGCGTACGTCTGCACCAGGTGGTGGTGCTTACCGGCATTTTCACCCAAGCATTCGCTGGCACCGACAACAGACAAACCAGCTATCATTATGGCGTCCTGTTCGGAAAGGGCTCAATAAGGGGTCAATCTCTCTCGCAGCACAAAAGCATACATATATATATGTATGTGTTTCTAGCCAGCCATCGGTTCGAGCTACCTCGCAAATTTGCACTTCTTAACGCGGGCTGCAGTGAAATTGGCATTGCCATAGGAGTGTCGACCGTAGTCCGCAGCATTTGCACCCACAAAATGTTAGCCAGTTCACAACTATGCTGAAAAGCAACGACAGCAAATATGTATACACCAGGGACACAAACAACAACAACAACAAACGAAACAAACGAAAAACGACGACAGCTTAGGACACAATGACGGTGGCGGCGACATGTCTGCACGCACCAACATTTTCCCCGTTTTAGCACTGCTCGTGTAATCGAGCACCGTCGCCGTAGCTGCGCCCTCCGGGGCTTCCATCACAGCAATTTCCTCGCCGTGAACACCTTCCGCTGTCTCGAAAAGTTCGGTTTCATCCCCGGTCAGTGCCGCTGGTACACCCACCTCGCCATCACCCATTTCCAGGGGGGAGGGCTTCTCGGGTTCCGCAGCGTCCAGCCTCGGATGTTCCAGGGTTTCCACACATAGTGGTCTTTGTGAAGGCGGGGGTGTTCGGCTGAGTGCCGCCGCTAAGGACGCCCGAAGGTCATCTAGACCGTGCCCGGTGCGTGCAGAGAGGGGCAACACCTTGGCATTTTCGATAGCCACGAATTCCCTCACCTCTTGTGACAGCTCCTTCACTCTCTGGGGATAGACGCAGACAAACCAACGCACGCACACACACAGAAATCGATAGCGCGCATAGATTCGAACAAAAAACGGCACCGCTCGCAGCACGGGTAAAAAATATACACAAAGTACCTCATTGCCGAAGAAGCATTAGCATTAACATAAGGGGGTTAGCTCTTGACGCGATGCGTTTCTTCCGTTTTTCTAGTGTGGAGACGACGCCTCGAGGGGCGACTAGGCGACAAAACAGAGGTTCGATCCTCACCAAAACAGCCGAATAATTGCCTGCACTACTGCACTACAGCAACGTGCAACCGGGCGTGGTTCAACTGCTTCTCTTGGGGGGAGTCGGACGCCTGGCACGTGCTATGGTGTCGGTGCACCAACGATTGTTTTCTTCCTTCTATGGGTGGTTGGTTGGTAAAATAAACTCTATCAAATACCTCAGCCGAAAAAGTGATTGATTAATGGTGCAAGGAAAAATGAAAGTGCAACAATTGTGATGAACAAACCCATGGCCTTGGTATACATAAACACAACTAATTCACAATACTGCAAACAAGAACGAGATTCCGACGATTTGGGGCTAGGGCGTTCCGTAATCCAGCAACATCATTTGGCCAAAAAGAGGTGCATACAGTATCTCTGGCGTAGAGCGCGTCGCCTACAAGATCCAATTCGACTCCCAAACGAAGGCGGCAGCAATGTTGGCCTCGGACAAGCGATATGCAGGTGCAACACAAACGATGCTCTTCGTGGACTGACGTGTGGATCGCGGTAACCACGCATCGAGTGCCCTCGGCGTTGTTTGTGCGCAAACAAGCGAAAGGGAAACGTCCCGGGCTTCCTACGCACCGGCGGTCCGTGCAAAAACAATATACACACGGGGTAAAGGGTCAATTTTGAAGTCACCTGAACCGCTTCCCCGTCCGGCAAGAGATCAACCTTGTTCAGGGCAACGACTGCAGGCAATCCCAGCTCCTCCGCGCAGCCGATACTCTCTGACGTCTGGAGGCAGATCCCATCCACCGCTACAATCAAAGGCGAGTTGGTAGAGGTCGTGTCGCCGTCAGAGGAAAACGAGTTATGCGTTTGGCAATACTGCTATATGCAACGTTCAAATTCGACGGGTCATTAGGTCTACGACAGGGACTCCAGTTGTGTCACTTAGGGCTATTTCTAACACACATTCGGCAAGTTTGTTGTTGCCAATTGGCAAGTTTACGGAACTATAGGCTTTCCGAAGCGCAAGTTTTTGGCCATAATTTGTCTCGGGCATTTTCCTCGTCCATCGTTTGGCAACTTGATATATATGAACGTCTTGTTTTGGATATTGGCTACTTTGACTTGAAAAAAAAAACAACTTGCCCAAATCTTGCCAAATGTTGACCCATATCTACCTGTCGTTAGACACGCCCCTTAGCAATCGATGCTTCCACGCCTAGGCGACAACAGGCGCTGAGTCTCCACGTCGACGTGTACAGCACTACCTCCGCCAACGCCCACACACGAAGGATGTATGAATCGACCAATCGTCAGCACTTCGCCGTGAACGCTTGGAAGCACATGCTTCTGCGTACTCGTACAAGTATCGTCACTTCGCCTCAACTAATTCCGTGAGACATTTTTGTAAGGCGGGTAGCTCTGGCCGCGTCATTTGATCGGCTGCATGTCGAATTAAAAATAGAGTTGCAACAGACACCGAGCCCCCTTCCCCAAGCGCCTCTTTCCCTACAAACCAACGCCGTCAAAGAGACATGGAGACACCACGAAGCCCAACCAACCCAGAGTACCGCAACGGATGCATTTGAGTCGACTGCCATCACAACCGCAACTAAACCTCCAGTGTCATGTAGTCGATTCCAAGCCAACGCCGCAGGTTTCGCCGCGGTTGTTGACGTGAAGCCAACTCGACCGCTGAATCCTCCTAGCACCAAGCCCCTACAGCTTAGGGCTAGGGGTACGGTTAGGGTTTATCCTACAGAAAGAAGTCACGAATTATTCCCACGGTAGAGTTTGGACTATGTTGGCCAGGCGTTTCTGACCTCTATAGAGCAGTGCGGTGGAGCTTCTCAAGCGTGAATGAACTATCGGCTAGGACCATAAGCTTACGTGGATATTTGTTTTAGGACTATTACTATTATTAGTATGGTATATCAATAAGGACTACAACAGCGCATACAAGTGGTGGTCGGGTTGCGAATGTCTTCGAAGGCATGTTTTCGGGTGAGGTATTGAGTTCCTCATGTTAGAGCCCAGAAACTGCTGCTGCGCCCCTATGATAGCGTGGGATGACTCTCACTCTTACCTGAAACGACCAAAAGAACTGCATCCGCGACCCTCGCCCCGTTACTTCTCATCCGGTAAAAAATCTCCTGTCCCGGCGTGTCTAGAAACGTAGCTACGGTGGTCTGACGCGGCGGGGCCACACCCTCAGGCGAATCACCCAATGTCTCGGTATTCCCTTGAGACTGTTTCAGGGACACAGTGCGCGCCCTTATCTCCTGCGTTATTCCTCCCGCTTCCCGCCTGGAAATACGGAAGGCAGAGGGCGGGGCCTTACACTTTGAAAACTGAAAAGGCCACCTCAGCTGCGACATCGAAATTGTAGTCGAATGCCGTCTTGGCAAGCTGCGTGTGGTACTCATATCGCGCGCACTACGTACGGGGCGTGTATGTCCTCGTGAAGGATATAGGTCGGCGACTTCCCTGCTAGTATCAGGCTCAACAGGGCGACTCTACAAAAACACTACAGTAAGCCTAACATCATTCTGCACTCGGAAACTACATAACCCACGTTGTGGGGGACAAACACAGACAAACAGTGGCTAGGATTGGGCTTGCGGGAGGCTTTGTTTGGCAGCTCTCGAAATCATGGCCAAAAAATGAAGCATAGGCCACCAAAACACGAGACAGAACTGCAGGATAGCTCACGAAACATGAGCCAAAAATGAAGCAACTATCGTCATAAGCTGCTGTGCTCCATCCTACCGAGTCCCTGCTGCTGTTTGTGAGAGCGCACCGCGATTCTGGTGCCTAGCAGACTGCATCAGGCTAACCACGAAATAAAAAAATGAAAAACAGACCAAGGCTACGGCACTGCAGTATTTTAGTCTCTAGTCTTCACTACAGAGTGCAGGTGCATCGAACGACTGGCTCTGAGCCCTACATAAGAATAATACCGTAGTACCTTGCACGAGTGAGCGTGACCCTCTTATCGTGATGAGCTACAGTTACGAGCGCCTAAATTTTGGAGGTGTCTATACTAGTATTAAGAACGGTGCGCCGTCTCGGAAGGAATGCGTGGTCGACGGTCAAAAGGTACACTAGCAAGTAACAAACGAGACCCCCTCCCAAGTAGCATAGCCTTGGTCAGTAGAGTCTTTCGGCGCGAGATCTCACTCGGCAATGCCGCTGCCAGGCCCCAGAAGAGCGTCGAGGATGGTCGTCTTCCCGTGGTTGAAGTGTCCCAACAGTACCACCACAGGCCTCCGACCCCCGTTGCCGCTAGCTCCGTCCTCCCAGTCATGCGCGCCCGAAGGGAGAGCGAGTGCTGTCCGCTCCGGTTTTTTATCGACGTCTAGGAATCGGATTGGCTTGCCCAGGGTGTTTGCCACTGAGTGCGCGTCCTGTTGGCGCGTTAACGGTCAGATGCCACGGTACATCGCGATGTGAACACGACAAGTGAGTCGGGTTAAAAACGAAGGGGGCGGGGGTGTTGGTATTACGGGGAGGCCTTAGGTAGGGCACCTTTGATTCCTGTTGGTGTCCATAAGGTTGTTCGTGCGTTCTAGTATCGCCCCAGCTTTGGGAATCCTCCACCAAATGGATTCCCCGCTCCTTATCGATAGGCTGGTAAGTACACTGGAATTGAATTGATTCTTACTAGTATTTCAAGTCCAGCGGAATAAGAATCATGACGCTCTACGCGTACATATGTCGCCACGAACTCTGCCGTCCTCAACACCATAAGCCTGTCAAGCGGACCGTAGTCACAGCTACTACTGAAGTCACTCGTGAATTGTGATTACAGACGCTGCTGCTGTCACCAAGTGAGCGTGCCGCAAGTCGCTGTCGACCAGGCTAGAGCGATATTTCGAGTCAAGCACCTCATAAGGTGAACCACCTGACCCGAAACCTCATAGGCGAAGATGCCGCAGTTGCTGTAGGCTACTCGTATGAAAGACTATCTCGAGGCGGCAAACCTGACAATAAAAGGACACAAAGACTGTCAGCTACATGGGGAAATTCTTCGTAGTGAACCAAAAGTACTACGTGCATTACCTGACCGAAAAAAGCACACCGGTTGTCGGATATATTTGTTTCCGTCGAGCCAATCAAAGAATAAGATGCGTGTTCCTCACCTGAAAAGGCACAATAACGTTGCCGAGCTTGGGAAACGCGTAGGGAATCCCGCTAAGCACGACCCTGTGCATCTTCTTCTCCTGGTAGCCCCCCAGGGACTTCAATAAGGCCTTGGGCTTGACTCGCAGCAGGCTGGCCAGCTCCCTGTTGATTTGGGGGCAGGTGTTCATATAAATAGACGCGACGTAGTAATATGTACCATGACAATTACTCATATAGACAGGCAAACCTGTATGTGATGTAATCATGAGAGTAAATGATGCTGGCCGTACGATGCACGAAGCAAACACACCAACAAGGGGCCCTGCCGAGCACGAGCCTATGCATCTTCTTCTCGTGATAGCCCCCCAGGGACTTCAATAAGGC
Source organism: Undaria pinnatifida (assembly GCA_012845835.1). Classification (NCBI taxonomy): domain Eukaryota; class Phaeophyceae; order Laminariales; family Alariaceae; genus Undaria; species Undaria pinnatifida. The sequence goes on from JABAKD010000028.1 coordinate 14,569,924, forward strand.
CTTGGGCTTGACTCGCAGCATGGCTGCCAACTCCTTGTGCCGTTCACGGTGGTTTGGTCGCCCCAGGTATACAGTAAGGACAGTCAACGTGGTATGAGGCAATCATGGGTATGATGTATTATGCAGGATCTGTGCCGTACAGTTCTAACACAGGAAACATGAGCGAGGTCATCCAGATCCTCCGGCTCTCAGACCAACGCTTATGGAAAATATCTTGACCGCTTATTTCTGCCTGTATCAGGAATCTTCGACGCCCAAAAACAATCGCGTCCGTTATGGGACAGGAAATCATCGAGATTTTGGGAGCCAGAAATCAGCGAATCCTGTCAGAACTGAGATCAGTTACGATAGCTCTTCCACCCTGTCAGAGCTGAGATTACTTGATTCTTGGATACTACCTGGTATCAAGTATCACAGATCACCACTGCCTAGTCTGTACCTGGTATGGCATATGTCTGCTGTACACGTCACCCACACCAAATAATCGCCAAACACACCTACGGCGTACCTATGGCGCGCTTGTTACGTGTGAGAAAGTTTCTTCTCTCACAAAAGCGATAGCAGCAGCAGCAGCACAGCAGCAGCACAGCAGCAGCGACAGGAGCAGCGACAGGAGCAAAGGCGGTGGCGACCCAATGACGCTGGCGTTCCCCGGGTGTTTTTGATACAGTTTAAATAAATGTCAAACGAGGAAACAAGACCATCCAACTCCGTACAAAACCACTTTCCAAAAATCAAAAGGCATAACGGAGGTCGCGTATTTCTCATCGAGCTATTTCTGGAGCCCCAAAACTCGAGAAAATACTATCCAGAAACATTGCCTCAAAACATTTCCCGTCACAGTTGGCCTCACCCAGTAACATGATCGATTATAGGCCATGCGGATCTTATTGGCCGGATATATCTGCCCTGAAAGTCATGCTGCTAAAGCATGACTAGGGGTTTTATCTGTCCGGCGCGTGAAATGCATGGCACTATGAGATGAAGAGGGAAATCTTGGCGCCAATGTTCGTGCTCGTACTGGTACTTGGTTCTATTGCCACACCCCCAGCAAGGCGGCCGTGTGCAATACACTAGTCTAGAGAGCAATATGACCGCCTTATTGGAGGAAGGCGCCTTCATTCCGGGTTATGAGTGCAATTCCCCAGTCGCGCCAAGCGACTGTGGCCGCCGTATATCGGGACATCGCCTTACTCAGACCTCCTTATTCGGGAGCCCCTACTCCTGCTGTACCAGGTACCTGGTACCAGGGTTTGTATATTACATACTGCCGCTGAACGTACACGGTATACACCTGGTACATGGCTCAGTTTCCCAGAGCCATCCCGTGTGTTGAATCATACGCGAGCAGTCGAGTACCCACGTTAGTCTCTACATCTACGAGGTAGCAGCAAAACTTCTGCTGGCGTCGACTGCTCAGCTTTGTTGTGATCTGCTGTCAGTTGTCTGGGCTCAACTTGCGACGGCGGTGGTGGTTGCTGCGCGCTGTCGCTGTTCGACCCGTCCTCTTATCAACATGGACGGAAATGTAGAGGACCGTGTCAACATTAATATGAAAGTCGAACGATTTTTACATTTAAACCCAGTTTGGCACTTGCACCAACCTGATCTCGATGAAGGAGGGGATAGCTGGCTTCTCCACTCTTGAACTGCGTGCCACCTTATTAGCTCTGCTCGACGCAAACCGCGCGCGGCTGTTGCCTCCTATCGCACCCAAAGGTCCATGAGTGCGTTTCAAGTTCCCTCGCACCACTGGTGCGGTTGACAGGGCTCGGTATTGCTGCTGCTGCTGCTGGTGGTGGTGGTGGTGGTGGTGGTGGTGCTGACGCTGGTGGTGGTGGTGCTGACGCTGGTGGTGGTGGTGCGGGTGGTGGTGGTGCTGATTCTGGTGCTGTTGGTGGTGCTGGTGCTGCTGCCGTTGCTGCCGTTGCTGCTGCTGCGGCACTAACGTAGCCTTTCCTGTATGCAATGCTCTCGTTGAGGACACATGCCACCCTTCAGCAACGCTTACCGTCCGTGGCTCGCAAATGTACGAGGACCTACATCTAGCACGAAGGCTTGGTAACAACCTTCCCCTGGCCAGCATCGAGTCTCAACTGCAACAGCAGGCCGTGTCCGTGCGGCGGCTGCTGTAAGATGCAAGAAGCAAGTGTGTGGGCGCCAATTCCGCCGCATTTTGACGGGTTTCTTAAAAGATGCAAGGCTTTCTTGTTGTTTGGCGTTTCATATTCCTTCGGATTTTGAATCGCTCCGTTTGAACGACGCGCGAGCAGCGTTGTGCATTGTGCGCGACGGCATCGTCCAGAGGTCAAATAAGCCCCAACAAACTAGGCCTCCGGCAAGTACCTATACCCTTACGCCAGCATCCTCTCAGAAGCCCATGCTTTAAAATATTTTTAGGTGGGCAATAGGATGCCTCACGCGGGATCATCACGATCACATCATGTTGGCGGTGACCCTCGCAAGGAGCCAGATTTGGTGTGCGATTCGACGGCCTCGGGTACCGGTGTCTCGGTGGCTGGAGGCGGGGCGAGGAGCTTAGGGAAAACTGGGGGGGTGATATCGCGAAAAGATCGCCTCCAGGTGTGGTCGGTGTGCACTGCTGGGGTACAAACGAGCAGATGTGTATGTGTGGGTGCGTGTGTTGGTGTGTGGTTGCGGGTATTTTATGCCTGGTATACTTAGACTAGTCTACTAGACTAGACTATAACGTCAGCTTTGCGTTTGACTAATTTAGGGCCGATACTATTGTCCTCATCTTTGCAAGCTGCGTAATACGTCGGTCGTCCGCTTTCAGTAAGTTTTCATGAGTCAAAAGCAAATCTAAAATGACATTGTAGTAGAATACTTACCATGCATGACCAAGTGCTAGATTGGTAACACATCAATCGTCTACTATTCTAGCAACAAGAACAACTCGTGTGTGGTGTGTGTAGACTAGATGTGGGTGCGTGGGCGGGTGGGTGTGGGTTTGTGGCGTGTGAGAGTGTGTGTTGGTGTTTTCTTCTCGTCATGGCGGACAGCCTTGTCAAAGTGTCTTCTTCCAACTTTTAAAAACCAGCGTGCTCTCTCGCAAAAAGATGGATTGTTTTCGGTGTCGCTGGGACCAGCTCAGTACAGCACACCTAGACCTATGCTATGAGGCCATCTCTTATACCAGGTGATAGCGTATCCGAAACAGAAAATGAGCTTGATTTCCGGACGGCAGAATCAGACGGGCAGAATCACATCGACCACACGAATGTACAGATTGTTGCTTGAAGAAAGCCCTCGTGAAAAGTAACTTTAAATAATCAACAACGGCGACCGTTCGACTACGTACTCCCACGAGTTCGCCCGACCAGAGCATCTCAGCGCACACGCAGATGAAGCTTTTTCAGGTGGGCCGAGGGAAAATACGCCGTGTGCGCTTCACGCGAGGAGGGTTGTCTTACCCCTCGCTCCCGTCGATCTCGTGCATAAACGACATATGTCGCAGACGGTGGCTGGCTGTCCTCGTCCTCAACAAATACGAGCACGTAGTAGTAGTGTTTGTGGTGTGTTTGTCGAATGTACAGTGGCAATCGCGACCGCTTGGAGAGTGGCAAGGGTCTCGTATTTATAGTCGCCACCATCACTATCCGATCCCATCGGCTCGAGGTGAGGCCCGGGGTGCGTGCTAGTTGATAGCAGATAGCGAGGCACAGCAGCAGTAGCAGACAGATCCATGTGTCTGATGCGTGTGTCTTGTGTCTTGTGCCTTATACTACTACTACTACTACTACTACTACTACTACTACTACTACTACTACTACTCTGTTTTCGACTTGTTACCACGCTTGTTGCCTCCCATGACATGTGTAAAAACAAATCCGGCTGCCGTTTTCGGATGGGGATTTCATCAGAAAATGGACCCCCTTTTTCTGCTGGAGGCCGATCCGAAAACGATATCCGAAAACGGAAGCCTGATTAATCGCGATTTTCGGGTCTATAAGATAGCCAATGAGGATTCGATATCCGAAAAAGTTCATTTTCTGTTTCGGATGCACTACTACAAGAGATGGTCTAAGAAGAAACATAAACACAGACCCAGGCTTAGTTTCTTGCTTGGGAGAGGGTGCAGTCTGCGTTACCTTCAGTATTTCGGATCCCCGATTTCTTAATTTCCAGTAAATATCGGCCGGCCTGTCTTTCTTATTAAATAGTTACCCTGCTTCTTGTTGCGTGTCCTGTCCTGTACTCTTTCGTACCAAAGCATTCTGCAATACGTTGCCTCCACTCCCCCCGCCCCCCGCCAGGTTTTCGGCATTGACTGCACGGGGCCTTTTGGCGATGGTATCCTCTTCAAGGGTGGCGAGTGGTCTCCGGGTGGCGAGTACACTCAACGGCTTCGCGTCAAAAATGTGTCACCGAAGCTCAAAAAGCTCAAGTACCGCCTTCCTACGACAAAGTACTTTTCGCTGGCCTATCCTGAGCTCATCACCCTCAGCCCAGGAACGATGCAGGTGCAATTTTGTACAGTTAGTGTCGCTTCGAGTGGAAGGCGGCAATTTTCATTTCGAAAAAATTAGTCTCTGGTGCATACTTATAAAAGCTAACTTCTTCGCGACGTCTACCAATTAAGCTATAACGGGATATCGTAATATCGCATCATAGTACTGCTTGTGGTATCCAACGACCTAGTACTTTTGGCTCGACTATCCTGAGATCATCACTCAACCCAGAAAGGATGCGAGTGCTTGCTACTAGAAATAGATGGCACTTGAACTCGAATTGTGGCATCAAAAACGATAATAATAGTACACTTCTGGGCTATGATAGAAGGGTTAACTTTAGTAAATAATCGCCTCAAAGACATTCACTGTGAGCTAGACCTTTTGAGCGGTCAATACTCAGCTGCGCAAGCTGCATGATACGCCGACCAAGCGCGTGTGTTTTTTTCGCATGGTCATTCTTCAGTGATAACCTTAAATTAAAAATGTTTAATTCGTTTCGTGTGCCGATAAGAAGTTATTCCAAGGAATTCAGTACAACCTGACCTCTTCGTCGTGCTGCACCGACCTCCGTTCGCAGATACCGTGCATGCCCGAAGGCGTAAAGTACGCCTTGCGGTAGGTTAGAGACAGAGCTCTAGAGCAACTGCAGGGCAGAACAACGTGCTACTGATGGTGTACTGTGTTCGGGACTATTCCACGCTCAAACCGTTCACGCCTTGGTGGGGCGATACCCTCGCAGCCACAAACGTTTTGAAGAGCGGACCCGCGGATGCCAGGCATTCCATGTTGTCGCGTCTGTAATGTGGGCTTCCCGTCAGCTTACCGTCGTGACCAACTCACAAGCTCCCTATGGCCTCGCTCTCTCCATCGGCAACGAGCAGGAAGTGGATGTGGTTTTCCGGCCAACGTCGAGCGAAGTTTACGATGACGTAATCCTGTTCAAGGTATTAGACGGCCCAAATGCTGGTGGCTTCAACGTTCCGGTCAGAGCTCTACTGCCAACCCTCCAGGTGGGGAGGTAGTGCGAACGATAGTAGGATATTGGCTGAAGACATTTATTATTTTCCAGTTTCGAAGAAAGAGCATATATATAATTGTATCTAGCAACGACTCTGTCAGATAATATTTTTTCTGCCCAGATTACGCGTTTTTTTTTCCGTCGGGGAGTGAGAGGGGGGAAACATTAATTCCGGTTCCTAGGGGATTGAGAGGGGAAAACCATTAATGCCGGTTACAAGTATCGGCGACAGGAAGCGACCAGGGTTGCTGGGATAGGGCGTGTGTCTTAAAGGCAGTTAAGGGGGGCATCAACGCACGCGAGCATCATCGCGACATCTCGATATTGTCTGGATCTGCATGGTATCCGTGTCAAGTAGATGATATTTAGAGCGTACCATTCCGACACGATGCTTGCGTTGCTTCACGTTCTCCTTGGACGTTTTCGAATATATCGCCCTACTCGGCGTTGTTTTGGTCGGTATGATCATGGATCTCAAACTAGGCCGGTCACACATGTTGCTGTGCGTTCGGCCCATCAAGATGACAGAGATGACCGAGATGATCAGCACAACGCCAGTGCCGTTAAGAGCGAACTCTGGGCATCGTTGGCGCCATGCGCCACCAATTTTCACCCCTTCTTTTCATCAAGCCCGCGTACTTTTTTTCAAGAGTGTCGCTATTTTTTACCAACATCCGCTTCGCCTCCTTATTACCCCACCTCCTTTTACAAGCGCCTCATTTTACAAGTGTTCACTGTTATAACGTGCCAGCACCCGATGCGACATCCTTATTGCGTTTCTCGTTATTACGTTTATGCGCAGGTTGACATCCCAACAGGGCTGGACTTTGGCTATTGTCAAGCGGACGATGTCTCTGAGCGTGTCATCTACGTACGAAATACGGGCGAGGTACGAAAGCATCCAAGTTTTGCTGCTGCTGTTTGGGCAAACAACTTAAACACTCACGAGTCAGAGGGACGGTACCCTGCACCGAAGGGAACCCGTAGTCGTAGAGCTCAACTGTTTTGGGCAACGGTTTCTTCCGCATGCAAAATACGTGGGGAACGCGAAGAGAAATAGAAGTTGAAGAGCCCAGCAGCCTTTTTTTTCGCCAATCGTAGCTGCCGTACCATCCCCAATGTCACCAAAAACCCTCCATCCGACCTGGATGCCATCATGTACTCCTTCATGTCATGTACGCGTGCTTCGATATAGGTATTAAGGTATACCTCTTTTTGGCTGGAAAGGTTTTTTGTCAATGACGGAGCTCTTCATTCCAAAATCGACAAAAAAAAAACATTCTTGTTTTTTGCGATATGTTTCGTTGCATATCTAGGCGATGGGGTTGCTCGTCGGGTATATCGCACTTTTATTTTTATCCAAACCAGTGTTTGGGTGGGGGCATCAAGCTCGTCAAGCGTGGAACGAGGCTCTGAAAAAAAATGGTGGTCCTCTACCGTAGCATGCGGCCCTACCCGTCCCCTGCATGCCTGCTTATATCGAACTCTTCGGTGTGCTCTGCATGCCATGAGCTACTCCCTCGTCCTTGGCTTTTGCCAAGCACATGTAAGCCATAGTGTTCTGTAATTTTGAACCCAATCGGCTGCAGATAATGCCCAGAATGTGTATGCGAAATCCGATGGGAGTCGACCACGGAAAGAAGTGCTGAATTAGAGTCACGATAAAAACGAAGACACGTACCGTCCTCGCGGGGAGCGGGGGAGAAGAGCCTGCGTTGTTACCCCTGATCTGAGTTACGAGTAGTAACAGTAACAGTAACAGTAACAGTAACAGTAACAGTAACAGTAACAGTAACAGTAACAGTAACAGTAACAGTAACAGTAACAGTAACAGTAACAGTAACAGTAACAGTAACAGTAACAGTAACAGTAACAGTAACAGTAACAGTAACAGTAACAGTAACAGTAACAGTAACAGTAACAGTAACAGTAACAGTAACAGTAACAGTAACAGTAACAGTAACAGTAACAGTAACAGTAACAGTAACAGTAACAGTAACAGTAACAGTAACAGTAACAGTAACAGTAACAGTAACAGTACAGTAACAGTAACAGTAACAGTAACAGTAACAGTAACAGTAACAGTAACAGTAACAGTAACAGTAACAGTAACAGTAACAGTAACAGTAACAGTAACAGTAACAGTAACAGTAACAGTAACAGTAACAGTAACAGTAACAGTAACAGTAACAGTAACAGTAACAGTAACAGTAACAGTAAACAGTAACAGTAACAGTAACAGTAACAGTAACAGTAACAGTAACAGTAACAGTAACAGTAACAGTAACAGTAACAGTAACAGTAACAGTAACAGTAACAGTAACAGTAACAGTAACAGTAACAGTAACAGTAACAGTAACAGTACAGTAACAGTAACAGTAACAGTAACAGTAACAGTAACAGTAACAGTAACAGTAACAGTAACAGTAACAGTAACAGTAACAGTAACAGTAACAGTAACAGTAACAGTAACAGTAACAGTAACAGTAACAGTAACAGTAACAGTAACAGTAACAGTAACAGTAACAGTAACACACTAACACTAACACTAACACTAACACTAACACTAACACTAACACTAACACTAACACTAACACTAACACTAACACTAACACTAACACTAACACTAACACTAACACTAACACTAACACTAACACTAATACTAACACTAACACTAATACTAATACTAATACTAACACTAATACTAATACTAATACTAATACTAATACTAATACTAATACTAATACTAATACTAACAGTAACAGTAACAGTAACAGTAACAGTAACAGTAACAGTAACAGTAACAGTAACAGTAACAGGGAGAGGGAGAGGTAAGGAGAAATAAGGGCGGAAACAGTGGATGAGAGGAGCAACACAACTAATGTAACTAATATAAATAAAACTATGCACCAAATCTACGGCCGGTGGCTTCCTCTCCAAACCAAACCCTTTTTACCACGTGCGCGAGGGGCGACCGCATTTCGTTGTATTTTTTTTCGGTTTCGCCACACAAGTACACATGCGCGACGATAGAGGGGTAAAGTTCCGCCGCATGTTATTTCGCCGCCGTCGGAAGGGTTCGCTGGTGTTGGGCAATCAAAGACGGTCACCTGTGGTAGTATACTGTCATCTATAAGCGTGACAAAACACGCCAACTCCTAATAGCAGGCCATCATGCAACTAACGCCACGTGATACAGCTCCTCGTGCAACTAACGCCGCGTGAAAGGGCAGGTGCTTGCATCATTCTTGTGGAAAGTTCCGCCACCTTCTGTGTTGTCGCCGTAGAGAGGGGTAGTTCAACTTGGCCAACCAACGGACGTCATCTGCGTTGGTATACTATGGTGCATACATACCCGTGACAAAGAACGGCAAAGCCTTGTACAACTCCCCGCATACACCCTCGCAAAACAAAATGGCAGGTGCCTGCACCGTTCTTGTGGGAAATGCCGCCGCCTTTTGTGCTGTCGCCGTCGGAAGGGGTGGTTGAAGTTGGCCAATCAAAGGCCGTCACCTGCTCCATCAGACCTTCCGCCGCGGAAGTCTTCGTCAGTCAGGCGGTATTGAGGGTGGGGGAAGGGGTCAACGCCATCAAGCCGAAGCCCCTCCTCGACATGAAGGTGCGGTAACGTCTGCGCATGGGAGACACGCTATCAAAACACAAACCCCTGTTGGACACGAAAGCAAGGACTTCACACAGAAACACAGACCCTGCCACACAGGTGCGGGGGGGTAGAGCGTACGATGCGAGATTCAAAGCCGTGCTCTTCAAATTTAAATCGCGCTGCGAGCTAGCATTGAAGTACTCCATTAACCTTTTCCGTACTGAAAAAGCCTATCTCACACTAATAATGCTGAGTACGAGTAGTTTGCCCCCAGACGCGGTTGCTTGGGGTATGACGTCGAACGTGATATGTAGATCATTGTTGAAGTGCATCGCTGTCGAAGAATATCATGAGAAAATTAGACACTGGATGGGAGAAGACGAGGTCCAAAATATGCCTAAAAACAATCAAAATATATATCAGCGCCTTTAGAATGTTACGTTTCACAACACATGCGCTGTGAGTTGGCCCGATTTGACGTCGTCTGGTTAATAGTCGGGCTAAGAGCTAGTCGTTTTACGGGGGTGCCGACTATTCGACTTATTTTGGTTTCCATGCCTAGACTATATTAACGATTATTTTGTGCGGGACGTGTTCTTCTTTTTGTGGCAGGGGGGGAGGGGGGGAGTGATTTGCCTCGCTTTGCTCCCTCGACTTGACGACTAAAGTCGATTAGTTGGCTAACGGTACCTACCGATTAGTTTTTGGCCGTGAATTCCTGCCAATTCACAGCTCTACTACAAAAAAGCGTTCAGACATTATTTAAAGCGCGCGTCGTTACCTTTCCATGCAATTCCAACGATGACATTCGGGGTAAAACACAACACAACACAACACAAATCGCTTTCCACGTGCAAGTAAGGTACTTCATGCATATCAATCAACGCAAATATGGCCCTTCGTTGTCTATCACGCGCAGCAATATGGTCCTGCAGGCATATCCTCAGTGCAAATACTTTCGTAACTTGTTTCCAGAGCGTGCGCGGCACATGAGATAGAGGACATCCGCGGGAGAGAGGGTTTGTTAGTTTCGTCTTATTTCCTTGCGTCTTTCGGCTTTTGTTTTCTGATTGTGTTCTATTCTAGGAGTCTGTCTATTACCGTCTATAGTCTAGTAGGTTTGCTTTTTCTAGTTTATCCTTTTATTGTTTTTTTTCTGTGTTGTTCGTTTCCGGTACGCTGACAGTCCGTTTGTTTCCCTCTACAAGTATTCAACTACGATAGCATTTTTTTGGCTTCTCTGTTTCATGGTCTGTGAAGACATATTAATGTGTATCTCTCTAAGACGAAGAATCAGAATGGACACGGAGTGTTCTACTGGTGGCGTTGGGTATACTGTAGTGTATAGAAACAAGAACCGAGAAATATGAAGACAAAGAAGAACCGAGTAATGTGAAGACAAACAAGAAATGAGTAATGTGAAGACAAACAAGAACCGAGTAATGTGAAGACAAACAAGAACCGAGTAATATGAAGACAAACAAGAACCGAGTAATGTGAAGAGAAACAAGAAATGAGTAATGTGAAGACAACGAAGAACCGAGTAATGTGAAGACAACGAAGAACCGAGTAATGTGAATACAACGAAGAACCGAGTAATGTGAAGACAAACAAGAACCGAGTAATGTGAAGACATCGCAGAACCGAGAAATGTGAAGACAAGGCACGTTAGGTTTATCAAACAATGAAAATCTGGCCGTGCACGTATATCAAACCATGAAAACAATTTCTTTCGCGTAAATCAAAGAATACAAACATGGTCCTTCACGTATGCCAACAATGCGAATGTGGTCCTTCACATACATCAAACAAGAGGGCGATCGTTCACGAACATCTAGTCAAACAATACTAGACAACAAAATTGCCGGCCTTCACGCTTTTCAAACATTGCCGATCCTTCACGTATACTTCGAAGTACCTGGAATCAAACAGTACAAGTGTGGTCCTTCATGTCTATCAAACAACTGCGACCCTTCGCGTATACCAAACAAAGAAAATAATGCCCTTCGAATTGATCAAGCAATGACGATCCTTCACGTATGTCAAACAATAAAAAACAAAGTCCTTCGCGTTGATCAAACAATGCCGATCATTCACGTCTATCAAACAATGAAAATAGCATGCCTTGGCTTTTCGCGAGTCGGGAAGAGTCAGGGTGACCCGGTCCGATCCGATCCGTGAGATTTGGAAACCTCCTGACCAGACCCAACCCGACCGGGAATGTGGAACACCTCCAGATTCGACCCGACTTGACCCGCCAATGATTTTGAAAGCCTCCCGATCTGATCCATGGGTCGGGCATGACTTGTGGAAATCCCTGAAAAAACAATGACGACCCTTCCCGTACACCACACAATGACGACCCTTCCCGTATACCAAACAATGAAAACAATGTCCTTCGCGTTTATCCACACAACGCCGCAACCACAACCACAGGTGTCGGCTGTGGGAAAATACTGCTACGTAGTGCCTTCCGAAGACGAACTAGACTTCGGCGATCAGGCCGTCGTGGCGGGAGGTGGGGTGTCGGGAAGTGACCAGGGAAGCCGCCCCCGCAAGGAATTTACCATCACAAACCAGAGCGTCGTACCAGCAGCTTTCAACGTGAGCGGTGGCGTGTTGCTATTAAGGGTGTCCTTTTTAAATAGGACGAAATATAATACAAGAGTGGGGGAGATCTTCATTTGGTGTTTTATCTTGTCGTTGGTGAATATTTTTGTTGCCTGGTTCCACACGCTACAACAGAAATTCATACGAATACAGCAGGCGTCGTCGCGCAAGAGAGCGTGACTGCAACGCGGAGAGTTTTCCCTTTGCTGCTGCATTCGCTTCGTCTTTCCTCCGTGTTTGGCGTTGAATTTCGTCCTATATATTAACAATGTATCTCCGCGATAAACGTGTGACTGTTAGCCCAGTGTTTTACGGTGTGCCCGCAGGAAACGTTAACGTGGCACAATCCGGGATCCGTATGGCTGTCAAGCCTAGACCTCAGACTTATGGGTTGAAATAGAGCCATGGTTGAAATATACGTATATACATCCATGGTTGAAATAGGCGGCAGGGGTGCGCTCTTGTTTTTGTGAGACTCTTCACTTGTTCGTGAGACTCTTGCTACACCTACACCATACCTCGCCCAAACACGGGTTGACGAAAAAAGGAAGTCCTGCTCGAGGAACAATCCCTTGGCCTACGGTAGGTATACAAAAACACTACCAGTACCTGGTGTTAATAATATTGCGGACAAGAACGGGATTTGGTTTGGACCATATTGTTAACACGTTAAGGAGCCTCGGCATTCAGAATAATCATTTGGCCAGAAGGTGCTAACGGTACGAGGTATTGTTATACTACCTCGATCGGATAAGTCAATCGATGCCGCGCGGCCCGAATCCACATCGGATGCGACGGGGCATCCTTTCCAGATCGATTTTGGTTTCAGGTTTTTCTTTTGTGTTTGGTTGCGTTGACCAGCTGTGGTCCGCGTGACAGGACGGTACCCAGTATTAATAGCAGAAGGTATACCTTAGTTGAGGTTCACAATATCTAGAAGGTACACATTAGGAAGGGCACACGTCGGGAGAAGGTATACGATAGTAGAAAGCTACACGTTAGTAAGAGGTAAACAGTTGTATCAAATGCATATTTAAGAAGGTAGTAGTGGTAAAAGGTGCAAATTAGTGGAAGGTATGCATTTTAGTGAAGGCACACATTAGTAGAAGGTACACATTAGTAGGAGGTACACATTAGTAGAAGGTACACACTTGTACAAGGTACACATTAGTAGAAGGTACACGTTAATAGAAGGTAGAGGGGAGCATCCACTTGATGTCGATTACGCGTAGCCGCTACTCACTGCAGTTCCGCACTTCTCTTTCACGTCGGCAGTGAGACGCATTTCCGTGTGTCTGACTTGGAGTAGCAGCCATTTGTGACTCGTTCAATGCATTTTGATTCATTTTGGTGATTCATTTTGATTAATTTGATTAATCGGAGGCGTTCTACGATAGGCGTAGCGTTCTTTGGCCAAAATTGATCCGACGGATTCGGGTTCACCTGCCCAAGGTGGTTGGAATAACACATTTGTGCCTTTAAGTGTAATTTGCTTTAATACCTAGGTCATGGGATTGTCCATCACTCTGTCGTACGCACTTTGAAGTATTTGTATCAAAAATCGTTGCTGGGGAGGGGCATGGATTTTGTCGCATGAAGGAGTCTCAGAAAAAAAAACGCGCAGCCTTAACGTAGCGTGCTTGACCGCCTGCAACTGACACCACCACCGCTGTTTTCGTCCTAATGTATCAGCAGAAGAAAAGTCAAGATGCTAGCGCCTGTTACTTCCCTCGCTCGTGTGGCTGGCTTCTTGCAACCGAAACTTACGTTCTTGCCCACGTTTCATGCGCGTGGTGGACTGGTAACATTGCATGACGTCATGGGACATTGTGGTGACATCATGTGACATCATGTGACGTGCCAGATCCAAAGGCTGGAGAGCGACCGCGATGCGGTGTTTTCCCTGTGCCCCTCTGAAGGAGTCATACCTCCGGAGGACGAAGTGGTAGTTACGGTTACGTACTCGCCGGTGTCCACGGGGACGTTTTCGCGGGACCACTACGAGATTGCTACCGTCGGCGGCAACAAGGTGAGAAAACGGAGCCCAGTCTGGCACGAGGGTAGGTGCTGCAACTGGTTACAGGGGAAAGGACCCGGCGTTATGGGTTAGTGTTAGTGTTAGTATTAGTGTTGGTGTTAGTGTTAGTGTTAGTGTTAGTGTTAGTGTTAGTGTTAGTGTTAGTGTTGGTGTTAGTGTTAGTGTTAGTGTTAGTGTTAGTGTTAGTGTTAGTGTTAGTGTTAGTGTTAGTGTTAGTGTTAGTGCTAGAGTTGGTGTTAGTGTTAGTGTTAGTGTTAGTGTTAGTGTTAGTGGTAGTGGTAGTGTTAGTGGTAGTGTTAGTGTTAGTGTTATTTATAGTGTTAGTGCTAGAGTTGGTGTTAGTGTTAGTGTTAGTGTTAATGTTAGTGTTAGTGTTAGTGTTAGTGTTAGTGTTAGTGTTAGTGTTAGTGTTAGTGTTGGTGTTAGTGTTAGTGTTAGTGTTAGTGTTAGTGTTAGTGTTAGTGTTAGTGTTAGTGTTAGTGTTACTATTAGGGTTAGGGTTAGTGTTAGGGTTAGTGTTAGGGTTAGTGTTAGGATTAGTGTTAGGGTTAGTGTTAGGGTTAGTGTTAGGGTTAGTGTTAGTGCTAGTGTTAGTGTTGGTGTCGGCACAACCTACGGTCGAGGTACAGCAACCATTGTTGCTGTTTACCCTGCAAGGTTCTTGGCCTGGTAACAACATTGGTTGGTATACCTCACACAAAAAGTGCTTTCGGGCAAACTGAAAGTTCAACCAGATGAAAAAGCAAACGTGGCTTCGGTGTACAAAACATTTTTATTTTCGCGAAACAAGCATGGCATCCCGTCAACAAAAACAAGTATTAACGTTTTATTAGCAAGTTAAGGAGCGCCGTCAAGTTGAAGATAGTTTTGCCAAAACCTGTATCCTAGCACACGTCTGTTGATGCATGGATGATGATGGATGATGATTAATGGTGTTGACTAGTTGATGTATGATGATTAGTTGATGTATGATGATTATTAGTTGATGTATGATGAGCAATGCCCAAGGCAAGGATACGGCAGGGGGGCTACCCCTCTTTCCACTACCCAGACATTTGAACAGGCTACTCGCGCGAGTGGCTACCTTGGAATAGGCCACTAGCGCCAGTGGCCACCTTTGAATAAGCCACTCGCGCGAGTGGTTACTTTTGAAAAGGCCACTCGCGCGAGAGGCTTGGTCACTCGCACAAGTGGCCACCTATGAAAATGCCACTCGCACGAATGGATAGGTCACTCGCACTAGTGGCTACCTTTGAACAGGCCACTCTCGCAAGTGGATACCATTGCAGCGCGCTTAGAAACGGACGTGAAAAACAGTTTGTTGGCGCAGCGTAAATACAAATTAATCTAATGTGGCGACGTTGCATACCGCGAAAGCGTACATAACAAAACCTCCAAGATTACAGAGAGATGGGGGACCAACTTGCGCGAGCTCTAAGAGTAGCCCCCTACCGTATGTACCGTAGCCTCTGGAACTGCCAACACAAACGTTCATTCCAAGCTGTCATCCAATATACCTGGTACAAGAAAGTACGCACAACGTGCGGAGTCCGCCTCACGAGCGGGTTCTTGGTAGGCTCGCCCCTGATGCGACTCGCTGAAACACCTCACGGCGTTTCGCGCTGGGTGCACGCGATGCCTGCCGGGTCGGTGAAAACCCGACGTGGGCTGTCCCTGCAGTGTAGAGCTGCGAGGGTTTACGGCGTCACGGACTACGGTTATGCATAAATGTGTACACACCCCCCCCCTTCGCGGACAGCGTGCTTGCTACAGAGGCTTGGTAGGCGATCCTAGGGACTATCCCGGCGCAGTGATTGATCCCATTGCCGTGGACAATGATAGCCAACGTTAACATGATAGTGTGGAATGCGAATTTCACGTGAATCGGGAGCACGCCCAACCATGGTATCTACCGCGATAAAAAAACCCGAATGAGGTGCCCAAGTCCGACCGGTCCGATCGACTTGCTGTGCACTGGGGTATTCGATTTGAGAACGTCCACACTAAGAGAAAGGGCCTTTAAAAGCGGTCAAAAATCGGCTTGTCACGTCTTGTTGTTCGCCTTTACTACAATCTGGATAAAAGCCGATAAAGAGCGTCACGGAGATAGGAGCGTTAACGCTGGCCTGTCCCGAGGGGCTCTTACATATCTTAAATCGGGTACCCTACCGTATCCAACCATCCAGCCTCACAATTTCCCGTTTGGGGGTCAAGGTTGTGCAGTCGGGTGATCGCTGTGGCCAGGTAGAAAATAATATCAACTCCGTTCGCGCGATAAGTTTCGATCAGGATAATTGGGTAGGCGTGGTCCGTAGTTCGGGCCGTGGTCCGCAAAAAACGTGAGCAGCGTACCACTTTAAAGGTACGACCGACCCGACAGTCTTGCTATATCCAACGATCTGATTTTTCACAGGTGGCCGTTGGGATCCAAGGTCGCGCCGTTGGCTGCTCCGTGCGGTTAGAGAAAAAGGAAGATCCCTTCGCGCGAGGGTGCGGTGTGCCCGACTCTGTCAATTTTCGAGAGGTGAAGGTTGGCGCGACGACGAGCAGGGTGGTTTATCTGTACAACGAGTCGTCCGTGCCGTGCCGGTTCTGCTTCGACGTCCAGGTAAACTGGGGATCCCCCTATAGTACCGGTTGAGTAGTGCCGGTTGCCCGATGTAATGCGTATGAATCACTTGGTACAGATGGAAACAACGAGTAGCGTCAGTATGTGGAGTAGTGCTGGTTACCGTTATAGTGCCGGTTTTGCGGCTGGTGCCCGCCATAGCGCCTGCGAAACCGATTGAATCAACCAGTAGTGGAAGTATACAGAGTAGTGCCGGTTGATTTAATGCCTGCATTGTCGCTATAGTGCCTGTGGAATCGATTGACACAGATGAGAGCAACCAGTAGTGACTCTATGCGGAGTAGTGCCGGTTGCCGCGATAGTGCCGGTACTTCCCTCTATAGTGCACATACCGCCACTATAAAGGGGAGCCCACGAAAGGCTCTGCTCGCGAGCTTCCCGCGGTGCTTATAGCAGCTGGTTTATTAGTTACACCGATTATACCCGGTGCATTTCAAGTGTTTCAAGTCGTTATTTCCCGCCAGCGCGGGTGCGGGTGTAACGGGTTAAACGAAGACGTGTTGGCCACGATGGCGAACCGATCGGCAGCGAAGACCGTACGACGTTTGAATTGGTATATAAGGCCATGCGCTTTTTTTTTCTGTGCACAGCCTTGGTGCGTCTGTGCGCACTCTCGCGAGCGGTAGCTGGCGTGGCGAATGAAGGCAACAGGAGCTGCAGCACCGGTACGTTTACGTTTATTTGCTGCCAACGACCGAGACTACGACGGGGGTGTCAGTTGAAGGCCTCAAATTGTCATCGACTCAGAGCTACCCGCGCTAGTGCATTCTTACTATGTGATTTGCAATTTCGTGATAGGTACCAGCTGGGAATTGTTTGCTACGCTGCGCCTAAGGACTATTTCTTGGTCCTTTGTTGATCGCGTCACACAACGCCTCTCGTACAAATTGCATAAGCTAGTGAGCTCAAAGGGGGGTACCCCCCATACCGCGGCCTTGTTCCTACAGCGATGTTCTAGACCGATGGCATCGAAGCACGTCCCAACATCCACATAAGACTATTTTCATTGCTTTGTCGCATCATCCCCTCCTGCCACCGCGATACGACGTTTCCTGCCGCTGCTGCTTCTACACTCCGGTAGGGAGACAGCTCGGTGTTCCGATTCACCCGCACGAGGGGGACCATACCTTCCGCGGGAAGCGAGCACCCTGGGGAGGCTCAAGTCACTCTGACGTTCATTCCGACAAAGCCAACCAACTACTACAGGTGAGAAGGGGCAACGCTAATAGGCCAACGTCAAACCGACGAGGCTCCGCTGCTGAGGGACGACCCACCGTCACTTGAATTTTACCGGGATTTTCACGGAACCGGATATTTTCTCGCGGGTCGGATCTGGCCAGGATGAACCGACCCGACCGGACCCGTGAGACTCTTCCCGCGGGTCGGACCGAGCCGACCCGTGAGGTTTTGAAAACATGTTGACCCGATCCGACCCGACCCGTGAGATGTCGAACACCTTCTTACCCTTCCCGACTCGACCCGCGAGTTTTCTTAAAAAAACTTCTCGATCCGACCCGCGGGCTGGATCATGACCCGTGCAAAGCCCTGGAACTTTCCATGAAAAAAACTTTGAATACCTGGGTGACGGCATTGTTCGAAGTCACAGAGTTGCTCTATCATGCTATTACCTTTATCAGTTTTTGGGGTTCTGTGGCATGCTCTGGTCAAAGGAGGGAGTCTCAGAATCTTCAAATGAACCTCTATCGTATCGTTGCGGACTCATCATCCCTCTATCCCTCTATCCCTCTATAGTGCCGTAGGGGTTGCCGTTTTTGGGTTAACCAATGCCATACTATGATATCTATCATATCTATAATATCTCTGATGTCTATGATATCTATGATACCGATAATATACCGATAATGATACCGATAATGATACCGATAATGATACCGATAATGATACCGATAATGATACCGATAATGGTACCGAACAACCTCCTCAAGTGTGTAACTATCGGTTAGTATGATCATTTTACGATTACCAATTGTTTTAGAACTAACGCGTAGAGTTTTTGGCCGGATTGCGCGAACGAATGAATGTCTTCGAAGGCGTGTTTCGCGTGTGAGTCGTGTTTAAGACGTTCAGCTCCTCATGGTAGGAGCTCAGAAACTTCTTCGAAACTTCTGCTGTATCCCTAGGGGAGGATGACTCAGAGCGTCTGGCGTCTGAGGGCGTTGAGCACCCCTGCCATTTGCATAGATATATGTTACCTGGTACCAGGTATCTCCGGAGGAGAGAGCCGTGAAGGCGTCGTAGTTGTACAAGACGCTGCCTGCCGTGGTTTCAATGATTGGTGGAAACGAACGAATGTCGACATGTATGTGGATGTTCCTTGACCAAACTCCCCTCTAATGGTTTTCCCAAAATCGCCACCACGACCGACCTCTGGCACCCACGCTAGGCCCCCGCGTGTTACGATATCGTGTCCCCTCTTGGATTAACTTGCCGCTCCCGAATACTTGGTCAACATACACGAGTCACACGTGGAACAGATGGTTAGCATCGGTGGAATGGGACATACGTATTGCTCGTGCATGTTCTACAGATCATCGCGCGGAATTCTGTACAGATGGTGTACAGATGGTGTACAGATCATCGCGCGGAAGTCTGTACGTATGGTGTACAGATGGTGTACATATGGTGTACATATGGTGTACATATGGTGTACAGATGGTGTACATATGGTGTACAGATGGTGTACATATATATGGTATACATATGGTGTACAGATGGTGTACAGATGGTGTACAGATCATTGAAGGTCCGGGTGTGGTTTCCTTACAAAGGCATGTGCAGATCATTCAGATCCTGTGTGATTAGCCCCGTGGGCACTTGTACCAGGTATTAATAGTGATGATGCAGAGCGGTGACAACGACAGCAGGTACCAGGCATGTGTGATCTGTACAATGGCTTGTTTTTTCCGAGGTGTAAACGTGTGTCGACGCTTTACGGCAACATAAGCTGCGTTCACCAGCCGTGAAAGCGATTTGGTGATAGGAAGCATAAGTAAATGGGGCATGTTCGTCAGAATAGGTGGAGTACCCCCGCTCTCGAGGCGCAACGAATGTTTCCGAGGCGGTGCATATCTCGAAATGGAGCAGCCGCGCGCGCGAGCGGCCGTGGGCCCCGCACGTAAACCACAAACATGCAGTGGATAACCTTAAATCCCTGCCAGGACGATGCTGTAACGTAGCGTGCATGTGATAAGGCGCCGAAGAAGCAGTCGCAGAGAATTTCTATTGCTGTCTCTGGGCGTGGCCACACCAGGAAAGACATACCTGATAGGTTTATTCGAAGCCGTCATCCGCGTGCAAGAAATTACGCACAAGGCGCTGGAGTCCACTTCACAAGTGGTTCTTAGTAGGATGCAGCCTTCGTACGACTCGCCGAATATATCACGGCTCTTCGCGCTTGGTGCACGCGATGTTTTCCTGGTCGGTGAAAGCCCGGCGTGCTCCATCCCGGCATTGTAGGGCTGCGAAGGTAGAATAGTACCGCAATGATTCTGAGACTGCGGCTAATGAGTGCACCCCCCTCGCCCCCCCTACCTTGGCATTGGCTGTTAGCAGCCATGATAACTATGATGCCAACCATGATGCCAACCATGATGCCAACCATGATGCCAACCATGATGCCAACCATGATGCCACCCTGGTACACTTACTTCTGTTGCTCTGTGGCGTGATCATCTCCGCCGTATCTCTGCAGGCGGGTATTCTGTTTGCTAGAAAACCAGCAGCCGCTTGTGCTGGATGTCATGGGCACCGCGTACGTCGTTCCCAAGGGAGAGGTGCAGGAGCAGCGTCCGGCCCCTCTACGACACGCTCACGTGCAGGCGTTCAGGAACAGGTGCGGCGGACCTGGCCTAGCCCGTGGCCCACAACGATGCGTTTTCTGCTCGGTTATTCCCACAGCGATGTGTTTTATGGTCTATCAATCGAGACCGTTCCCTGTACAAAGTCGGCCTTCTTGCTGTGTTTGAAATAGTCGGACATGGTTGATACATCGAACGACCAGTCCAGATCGCAACGTGAACGATGCATTTTATGCTCGACTGATAGCGGTGGTTTCCTGCGTTGAAACATAATTCTTGATTCTTGCCGTTTTTAGGAGGGATGGTTGTGCCCGCTCCGCGGAACTACCGGTTCAGCGCAGAAGGTGTAATGCAGGTCGCGGGCACTTGCGCGGCCGCCTCAGCGACGCCCATACTTACCCATCACATGGGCACCCAGTACATTTACATCAGTTGTACAGTAGTTGTCACTGTATAGTGCGGGTCGAATAGTGCCTATTGCCGGTACAATGCCGGTGAAATCGCTTGACACGACTGGAACCCGCTATACCAGTGCAAAAATGAGTACTGTACCCAATAGTGCCGGTGTCCGGTGTACTGCCGATATTGTCGGCTGGTACCTACCGGCACTAAAGGGAGATCACCACTGTACTACAGTAGGTACTCATGGCCCGATCGTGCCGGAAGCACAACACGTTGAATTGATAACAACGGTATGCCTGCCAGTAGTGTTGTCAGTAGTGTTGTCAGTAGTGTTGTCAGTAGTGTTGTCAGTAGTGTTGTCAGCAGTGTAGTGTATAGCAAAGGCGCAGGTAGGATTGTTGCCTATGAATGTATAGTCTATAAATCATTCATAATTTGGGAAACGCGATGACGCCAAGTACACTGGCAAGCCTTTGTCCGACCCCATGCAGATGTATTCGTTGTGCACTGTGTGTCCTCATGCCGTGGAATTGGAGCCAATCCACTCCCCCCACAAGAACGCGAGTGTGTCGAAACCTTGCCCTTGCCCTTGCCCTTGCGTCATGCGGTCCATGTATGTATGTGGTGTATGTGGTGTTTCGTCCCGAGAAAGGGAAAACGTGGGACTCGGACGATGCTCGCCAGACGAGATAGAGGAGCTGCTAAAGGTCGAGGGTATGAGTGACCTCTTCGCCAAGTGAGTCATCCCCAAACCCAGCATATCATTGTTGAAATAATGTAGATCCTACATTTGCCGTTAGGGTATGTTATGCAGATCTGTGTAGTGCAAAGGTTTGAGAAACCTGTTCGCTAGTGTGTCATCAGCAGCGTCGTTTCGTTTGAATCTTGATGTTTCATGCTTGCGTCAAAAATGCTTAGCATTCAGCTTCAAGCTTTGAAAACTCTGAGATTTTAGTACAACGCAGCATGTGCTGAAGCCTTTGAAACACAAAACGAACAAACCCACTTAGGTTCCAAGTATGTCGTGCCCCACCCAAGAAATGGGTGCACTATTGATTGGACTAACTAATCTCTATCGGAGAAGCATCCAAGGTGTAGTTTTCGTTGATGTGATTTGGTTTGGTTGTACGGCCTTCGACTGACAGAGTTAGCGCTGAAGGCACCATGTCCCCACAACGGTGTGCCATACCAAGAGCGCTGATTAGAAATGGAGAGGCGAGGTTTATTTTCCCAGCGTACGATATAGCCGCGCTGAGCCTCTATCAAAGTAACCAAGGCTCTCTTCTTACTCGATGCGACGTGCGATGATAGCCTCTATCGAAGAAACGTGCCCAATATTCATTTTTTATTGTGTGACGTGATTTGACCGCGCGACCACCGGCTGTGCCAACAGGGTTGGGCCTGAAGGCACCATACCCCTGCAGCGGTGTGGCGTGTCAAGACCGCTGACTAGGAGCGGGGAGGCGACACGAGTGCAGACAGCGGTTGCCTCCGAGTTTTTCGTGGACCCAACAGGTGATGGGGTGATGGGGTGGTGGATGGATGCGCGTCATGATACGAGTGGTAGCACTCTTTGGCGAAGAGCGTTCCTAACCAGCGGAGTTCCTCAACCGGAGAGCTACCTCACATCGTTTGGAAACCCAATTTTTATCGGCGGGGGGGGGGGGGGGGGGGCGTTTATTGTATATGCAAAAAAGAAAATGGTTTCCGGCCTGGTTAGACCATGGGATCGCTTGTCGTATTACGCTCTTACCTCTTGTTAGAGTCGATGTTTGGGTTTGCTTGAGAGCTCCTCAATCGAACAGTCGCAGGAAAAAAGACGCTATTAATAGTATTAGCTGCTTTCAACACTATCGCCGCCTGCGTGAACGAAAGCGTTCCAACGGTTGCGCGTTTAAGTTCGCTTCGCGTCGCACTCGTCGGGTTCTGAGCACATCATTACGCTGGAGTGGTATTTGACTTGCGTGTGTACGGATGTAGGAACGGGGCTGTGCGAAGGTCAACCCCGGGGTTTCCTTTGACCCACCCCTCTTTGAGCAAGGGATGCAAACGATTAATTGACGTCTTTTTTTTACAACAGATTTTACCTTTTTTTTTTTGTTCCGGGCCCGTTTCTTTGCTGCTCGGTACGTGACCGGGCAGAGAGACCGTTCACGAGACCGTCGTGGATGTACCAAACAGAGTCACAAAAGGTTATACGTATTGCTCAACTTTCAACGAAAAAATCGAAAAAAAAAATGCACCAAAACACGCTCTTACTCAACCCGCAACCAATTAGAGTTGATCGTGACTTGCAGAACATGCCCCGTTGACTCCAGAACGGCCGTGATGGTGATGTCCTCCACGAAGGGTGGTGTTTTCGTACTCATACGCCTGTGACATTTCTGCATACCGACACGTTCTGCGATAAGAGTAGCATATTTGGACAAACTGGTTTTGGCTGACGGGACTTTTCTACCGAGCAGCTACATACCCAAATATCGGTAGTAGTCGGTCTTCCGAGGTAAAACCATAACACTAGCCCACTCTGATGATCCGTACTTGC
>JABAKD010000028.1:14598062-14665562 GCA_012845835.1 Undaria pinnatifida
ACCTCAAAATGTATGATAGCATTCTCAAGAGATTATCTAGTTTAAAGGAATGTGATATAAATTCTGCTGTTCTAAATGAGTATACATCTGCACCCCACCAGTTTAGGTCTAGGCGATTTCCAAATTCTTTCGACTTGGGACAAAATAGAATACTGGGATGGAAAAAAAACTGATGAACGTCGCATAATCCAAGGCCAACCAACCCACGAAAGAACCAGGTTACACGCTCGTAGAAATTGAAAACAAAATGACGAGAAAATATATTTATTTTTAACCTGATTTTTTGTTGATTTTTCTCGGGCATTGGTTGACCTTGACCTCGGATTGTATCTTTCGACGGTTTTCACAATACTATTATGCTATTAACACTATCAACACTATTACATGTTTTCCTACCCAAATCCCACCAGAACCATTCCACTACTGTACGTAGTTGATATCTCGCAAACACGGTAATGTTTGGAATCGGTGCGGGGATACATCTTGCAGTTTCGTTGAATTGCATCCGCGACTCCGCGGATAAAACAGTTTTAATCAGCGGGGGATATTTCTGTGCGGTTCTGAAAAAGGGTTACATGTGACGAAAGGACGATTTGCAGGGGTAGAATGTAGCAGCACCACGACCGCATAAAACCGAGACAAAAATAAACACTTCTCCTTCTCTACGCTATCGCTTCTGCACCCAAATGCGACCAAAATGCGACCAAAATGCGACCAAAATGCGACCAAAATGCGAAAAAGGTCGTTTGATACCCTTTTGATAGCCGGTGGTGGTCTCCCTATGTACGGTGTGTGCAAGCCAGAAGTACCTGCACAATACCGGACACCGAAGATGTCGGAGGGAGGCACTTTCAGCCCTTGACCGACGGCAATGACGGCAATTTTCCAACAATATACCTTGACCGACTCCAAATTACTATATTTAAGTGTGGAACGATCAGTTTGACACCCTTGACAGCTGGACGTTTTTCCGTGGTCTCCCCATGTACGGTGTGTGCAAGCCAGTAGTACCTGCACTATACCGGACACCGAAGATGTTGGGGGGCGGCACTTTCAGCCCTTGACCGACGGCAATGACGGCGATTTTCCAACAATATACGTGGACTGGCGCCAAATGACTAGCTTTTAGTGTGGAACGATCGGTTTGACACCCTTGACAGCTGAACGTTTTCCCTTGACTGGCGTCACCGAGAATATCTTTGCCGAACAAAACCGTCGCTATTGGGTATAGCACCGGTATGATACTGATATTTCAAATGTACGGGTTGCGCGGTCTTGCCATGCTGTTTCACCGGCACTATCCCGGCAACAGGCACTGTTCAACCGGCACTATAGAGGGATCCCCACTGTAGTAACCCCACGGTCCCTACCTTGTCATGATACTTTTCACTGGGTGTTCCCATCTGTGCCAAGCGTTTCACAAGCACTATAGCGGGCTACCGGCACAACCTAACCGGCACTATAGCGGGAATCGGCATTATAGCGGGACGACTACTGGACTCTACTCTTCGCCGTACTAATGCACCCGGCTGCGGCTCTTTCTGACGAACAGGTGCACGTGGTGTGGAACCTGAGATCGTCGGCAGAAGGGGAACAGGACGGACCAGGCCTCCGAGTCAGTCCCCTCGAGGCTGACTTGCCTGCAGGCGGCACCCGTTCCTTCCGAGTGGAGGTTAGCCCGACGAAAAGGAACTGCTACTTTGTTGAAGAGGCGGAAGTTTTCGTGTCTCCAGCCAACCAGATGACTTTCAGGTACACCATAATACGCTGCTGAAAATAAAATAACTAAAAAACAAATAAGAACCTATTTGGGGGGGGGGGGGTTGGGAGGAGATAACGAAATAAATAAACCGTGTTCGGCGGCGAGCATTCGAAGCAGAGGATAGCCGGACGAGAAGGAACCGCTGCCTACTTTGTGGAAGAGGCGGAAGCTTCCCAGTATCCGGCCAGTCAGATGACCTTCCAGTACAGAAGAGCAGGGCCACGAATATGAAATAACCCTTGTTTAGAACTTCACGTTCTTCACTCCTTGAGGGGAGACGCAAAGAAATTTATAGTAAGAAATCGTGACTTTTGGGGGGGAACGCTAAGGACTTTGGGTGAAGAAATGGTGCTCAGCGGTTAGCACTACCAGTGGAGGTTAGCCCGGCAAAGAAAATACTGCTACGTATATACTTGGCGGAAGAAGCTCAAGCTTTCGTTTCCCCCGCCAACCAGCTGACCTTCAGGTACAGCATAATAGGCCGATAACACATAAATAGCCCAACTAAGAAGAATGACTTCAGCCTCATATTTAGGAGAACCGCTACGTGAGAAATTTGGATTAGGAAAACGTGTTCAGACGCTAAGAAATTTAGATTAAGTAGCCATGCTCAGAGGCGAGCGCTACTCGAAATCCTTGGCAGTAGCCTACGTATGTCCAAGATTCCTCAAGGTTAGTGTCACCAGAAGGTTTCAAGCCCTCATCGAAGAAAGGTACGTCACCACGTGCGCTACCGTAGGATAGGGGTATTAAGGGTAAGACTAAGGGTAACATTAAGGGTAACACTAAGGGTAACACTAAGGGTAACATTAAGGGTAACATTAAGGATAACACTAAGGGTAACACTAAGAGTAACACTAAGGGTAACACTAAGGGTAACATTAAAGGTAACATTAAGGGTAACACTAAGGGTAACATTAAGGGTAACATTAAGGGTAACATTAAGGGTAACACTAAGGGTAACATTAAGGGTAACATTAAGGGTAACACTAAGGGTAACATTAAGGGTAGCATTAAGGGTAACATTAAGGGTAACATTAAGGGTAACATTGAGGGTGGTATTAAGATTAAGGGTAACACTATGGGGGGTAACGCACGCTACGATAGAGGTATTGAGGTCCACGAGTGTTTTTTTTTGTGTTCTTGTGTATTTTGTGTTCTGAATGACGGGGGTCCTTAGGTGAACATCGGCGGAATTGCGCATTTAATACATATATATATTCGTTGTATGACGAGGCCCTGGGAGAGTTCGTTGGGTATAGCACCTTCGTTTTTCCTCAAACCGGTTTTTGGGATAAGTGATGAGTGGAGAGATGATGTAGAGCGGTTAGGAGTCTCAGAAAAACAAGAAAAACAATGGTTGGTGATGTCACCTCCACCGTAGCGTGCGCCGGGTACAGTACCGTTTTATGACTAAATCGTTCATGGTCGATGAGGCTCCTACCCTATTGCTACTGTTCTAAGGCTTACTGTAGGCTAGGAGGTTAGGTTGGGTAAGCTATGGGTTGACCTCGTGCAAGTGGTCAAACGGACTAGTACCCCACTAATTCCTTGACAAATGGCGTCGTCGACAGGACCATGGGTTTTTGGGTCGTGGGTTCGAATCCTGCCATCCACAATAACAAACTTTTAAAGACTTTCCCCATGTCGAACTTGAAAAATGCTCTCCGAGGTATCCCCATGAAACGAAACCGCTTTAATACTGACAGGTCCGCCCGTATATCCGGCCGATCTGCTATCCCGCCGTTTCAGGGGGGGAGAGTGTTATAAGGCTTAGTTTGGGTAAGCTATTGTGGTTAACCTTTTGCAAGGGGTCAAATGAAGTAAAACCCCACCAACACCTGCACAATAAGTTATTAATAGCCTGTTTATAACCTGCTAACAATATAACTATAATATATTAATAGCCTAGTAACAATAACCTATAGATAACCTGTTAAAATACCAGGTACCTGGTACATATTAGTAACGTATTATTAACCTACCAGGTATTATTAATCTATGATAACCTATAAAGAACCTATTGATAACGTATTGATAACCTGCCAGCAACCTATTAAGAACCTATTAAGAACCTATTAACAACCTATTAATAATTTCTTTTGGGCAATATTATTTACTCATTTTACCAACAAGCTACCTAATATCGTATCATAAGAATATCATTTTGTTGTGCATCGCGCTATCGCTCCCGGTCCTCCGCGTTACTTCCCTCCTTGCTGATTGAAGCTGATTCTGTTTGTCTCTATCCCGGCGATTTGGCGCTCCGCACTGCTGTGCTGTGTACCTCGCGCTGTACAGAACCGTGAAGGACGCTACACAGCAGCCGCCTTGGTGCCTGCCGCTGCTGGTGCTGGGGCACACGTTCATAGGAGAACAATTCTTGGCCAAGGCTTCGTTGTCAACGCAGCACACCGGACAGAGGCTGTGCTTTCCCGCGTGCCACGTCGGGGACAGCGTGTATCAGACCATCAGGTTCGGCCTTCGCTACAAGAAACGATCCGTGCAAGAAAAAAATGTTCGAAAACACTCTGTAGCTGGGTTGATCAAAACGATAATAGCGTCGTCGATTTTCAGTTAGTTTCCGATGGAAAACGATGGAAAACAATCGAAAACGATCGAAAACGATGGAAAACGATCGAAAACGATCGAAAACGATCGAAAACGATCGAAAACGATCGAAAACGATCGAAAACGATCGAAAACGATCGAAAACGATCGAAAACGATCGAAAACGATCGAAAACGATCGAAAATGATCGAAAATGATCGAAAATGATCGAAAATGATCGAAAAGGGCCGCAAGCTACTCGTAGGGAGGGGTGCAGCAGAAGTTTTCCGGGCTCTTAACCTATAAATAGATGACTATGCACTGGTATGTACTGGTATGTAAGTCACCCGAAACGTGACGTTTGAAAGACATTTACTGGCTCAACCCGGCCATGAGTTCTATGCGCTATTCGTTATTAGTATACCATATCAATAAACCATATTAATATACCATATTAATACTACTATTAATATTAATACTAATAGCAGTAGTCCAAAAAAAAAACACATCATCGTAAACTGATCGCACTAACCGATACTCCCGCGCTTAAAGGGCTCGACCGCACTATAGAGGGAGTCCAAGAAATGCAACTGCTACCGTTGCTAATGTGGGATGACTCTAGAAACATAGTTAACCCAATCAAGGCAACTCGTACCGCACTATAGAGGGATGACTCTAAATGCAATACTACGCAATGCCTGCAATATATTTGTTGTTGGCGGTTTCCCTTGGTTTTCAAGTGATTTCTGGGAGAACGTCACGAGTGCTGTGTATCGCCTCCCTCTAATAATGTCAAAATCAGCTAAATTGGGTCTTGACGCAGTATAGACTAATGCCTTCAAGGTTTTTTTGTTATATGCCTTCGTCGAACACGTAAATTAATTAGCGTTGTCAGATTACTGTAATAAATGTAAAGTATTAATAGAGTATGTTGCTCCAGCGTTTGCGAGCGGTTAGTATTAATGGTTGTTATTAATAGTTGGTATTAATAGTTGGTATTAATAGTTGGTATTAATAGTTGGTATTAATAGTTGGTATTAATAGTTGGTATTAATAGTTGGTATTATTATTGATGGTTATTAGTGTGAGGGACGGTAAAATCGTGCCAATTTATTATATATATGTATCACGTTTTCTACGCGTGGTTAACGTGGAAGGGGTCAAACCAGACAAATAATGTATTAGCTGATACCTGGTACTACTCTTAATACACTGATTGATTGATTGATTGATTTGATTGATTTGATTGATTTGATTGATTTGATTGATTGATTGATTGATTGATTGATTGATTGATTGATTGATTGATTGATTGATTGGTTTCATCCTTTAGGGGAACCGATGCGGGAAACGCTTTTGCCTTCGTGCCTAGACCAAGCGTTTGGGCTGATATCATGCGGCTGGGCGTCACAACCCTTGGCGACCCGACTGCGTAGACACATCGACCGCCGTGGGAGCTTTATATTACGTTTTTGTAGCTCCTCGTTTGGAGGTCCGGGTAAAACCAAGCTTCACCCAATCAATACAATTTTACTTCGTAGTGTGCTGCTTTTTGTCCATCTCTACAATACAGACTTGATAAAAACGAAACTATAGCTTCGCCCAAATACATTTTCGTTCTTCTTTCGTGTACCGATTTTTGTCCATGTGTACAACTCAGAATTGGTTTGTGCTCACCACGCAAAAAAAAATGTGGACGGCGGGGGATTCGAACCCCCGGCATTCCTAGGCTAGTGCACATCACGCATAAAAAGTGGAGGATGGGGGATTTGAACCCCCGACATTTCGCATGCAAAGCGAACACTCTAACCCCTGAGCTAAACCCCCGTTGCTACACAAGGCTATCATCTCAACCCACCGTAGGTCTTCTTAACCAAAGTATTTTGGACGCTCCTCTCTTTGGGCGATCTATATGATATGTAGGTGGAGGCATGAATTGCGTCAGATGTGGGGACTTTTTCTTGCACACAATTTGACTTGCGGAAAACGCGAGAGCGTGAGTTAGCAACACTCGATGGCACATCGACGAGCAGTGGGATTGCTGAATTTTATGCGCGATAAATATTGAAGGTAAGAATTGGGTGGTGCAAGGGACGACACCTGTGACCACGTCTTGTCGAGAAGCTGAAAAGTACAAGCGTGCGAAAAAAAAAAAAAAAAACATCGCTCACCCAAAATTGTCTGAAGTTTGAGTAAACTAGAACAAGTGTCCAAACCCATGGCCTAGGAATATACTTGTATATATAACATAGTACCTGGTATATAATAGTATTTTTAACACAAGAATGAATGACGTTCGGAGGATTTCGGATTATGGAGTCCCGTCCTTCACATTTTTTTTCTGTTTTGCCAAAACACAAACATGCCTCCTTAAGTAACAAGTTGCAGTAGGGGTGGTCGGTGGTGTCGTATAGAGAGCAACATTACCGCCTTGTAGCCGCCTTATTCATTCATCCATTCATTCAGGCGTTCCAGGCCATGAGTGCAATTCCCTTTTGATAGTAGCGCCAAGCGATTTTTGACCGCCTTAT
Organism: Undaria pinnatifida; assembly: GCA_012845835.1. Classification (NCBI taxonomy): domain Eukaryota; class Phaeophyceae; order Laminariales; family Alariaceae; genus Undaria; species Undaria pinnatifida. The sequence continues at coordinate 14,604,906 of JABAKD010000028.1, forward strand.
ACCGGCATACCGCCTTATTCAGACCGTCTTAATGGGGAACCCCTGGTGTATGTACCGGAAAAATGATGAGGACAAGCAGTTAGTTTTCTACATCCGCTCGAACGCTTACCCTATAATACCGTAGGGGTCCGTCAGTAGGCAGCGGTGCGCCAGACCGATACGACCGCTGTCTCATTGGGGAAAGCCGTCATATTCACCTTACGTATTCATTCCGGGTTATTTATGAGTGAAATTCCCCGGTCGCGCCATGCGCCATGCGATTTGGACTTTGGACCGCCTTATATCGGGATACCGCCTTATATCGGCATATCGCCTTACTCAGGTCGCGGCATTACTGTAACTTCATGCCGCACATTGTCGCACAGCAAATCTTATACCAAAACAATAACCATCGTTCTAATTCTCTTAAAGACAAATACGTCTCCGCGTCCGTTCTGCGTAACGTATCCTCAGGCTGTCGAACCAGGGCAACATCCCCGCGTGTTTCAGCTTCCAGCCGGACCCTACGGGAGCGTTCGACATCAAACCCGCCGTCGGGCTTCTTCCTGCTGGGAATTTTCAGGTGCCCCTCGTGCTCCCTCTTCTTCTGGAGCATCTCGTGTGCTTATCCTTCGCTTGTGTCTCGCTCACGGGAAGAAATTGGCGCGAGGGAAATACATTATGAATAACTTGTACTTTTGTTTGCGCCCGCCTGCTTTCTATGATGATACGGCTATAGCCACGCATAAAGTGAGTGCACCCCCCCTCCTTTTTCCCTACACGCACATGCCATCCAAGCAATAGGCAACTCTCTTTTCCCCTAATCGTAAATCTTAGAGCCTATACTGGCGGCCCAAGACAATACCATTCGCAACCAACCAAGGCAATTACTTAGCCAATGGTGATGAGCCGTATATAGTACATAGTGGCAGAGAGAACGTTATAATATTTTTCCACTTATTCGACACGATGGTTGTGGACCACTGTGCCTTGTACGAATATATCGACAACCTTACTTAGCTACCGTAGCCCTTGAGGAATACTTCGAAGTATATTGATAACCTTAGGTACCATACCGTAGCCCTTAACCCACCCCAATCGAATCAACCAACCTTTAGTAACACAACTCCTCATTTTAGCCTCATTCACGGCAGTGTTCGTCAGCCACAGTGTCCAATACGAGCGTCCAATACGTGGTACCTGCTAACTCCCATTTGGTTTCGCAAGACCGTGCAGATCGATGCCACAGCAGTACACAACACGGGTAGAGTGGCTCATGCGAAGTTATAACCCAGGAAAATGCGCACTTTCAATAGGCCATGCATATCACACGGCTCCCTCCCAGCACCGTGATCTGCCCAACCGTAGATGATGCAAATCATATACGTACGGCGCTCTCGGTTCCAACCAGGGAAAAGGATTTACTGAGACCTGCCCTTAATTATGCAGATCGTACAGCTCCCTCCTCGCAACATGGCCCACTGAAACATATGCTGGATCATGCAGATCATTCGACTCTCTCCCGGCAACACGATCTACTACCTGGTATAGATCACTCTATAGATCATGCTATAGATCATGCAAATGAGACGCCTCCCGTCAGGCAACATGATCTGCGGACACATGCGCTAGATCACGCGCGGGTAGTCTGCCCGCGTCTAGCAGCCAACCCCGAACAACATCCAATATTTGTTCGCTTTTCGTACAGCTCTGCCTGGTCCGGTTCACTCCCCCGAGATTCGGAGAACGCCGCCACCGCTTGGTATGCGTGCTAAACAACGACCCCGGCAGCACTCAAGAAGCAGACTTGTCAGGCCAGGGCGCGGTCCCGGCCATCCAAGTATTGGACGGAGGGAAGGAGGGTGGAGGTGGTGGTGGTGGTGGTGATGACCGGGCGTTGTCTCTGGACTCTTTGGGGTCGAGTTCGGAGGGGGGGCTGGAAAGGGGAAAACGTGCGACAATTTACATGAGGCCAACGTGTGTGGGAATCGCCTCCTCGAGTTCGTTCCAGGCAAGCCAATCCGTCCCACGGGATAGATAGCGGTAGCACTATTCGGTAATATTGTTTTTAGCACTGTCCAATATCGCTTTGCGTTTAAAACCTTTGTTCGAAACTTCCCGTAAAAATTATTTCGCCGTCGACCTCCCGTCAAGCATTTTCAGGGGGTGTTTGGAGTGTCCCCCATCGCGAGTCCTCTGTTGGGGGATCATTTTCCGGTGTGCATTGTATAGATCATGTTGCAGCATGGAGCTGTGTGATCTGTGTGACCTGCCACATATTTCTTGGGCTGGATCTGCACTACGCGGATGCAGCACACAGTTTCATGGCGGCACAATATGTACGATCTAGATGGTCTAGATTGTGATCTGTCACTTTGACGTGTCACTTTCACATCCGATCCGACTCAAGGTTACGTTAGGTTCAAGGCATGTCCAAACCCGGGTAACTTTCGGGTGGCGTACCTAACGTACCTAACGTAACTACATATCCGGTAAGGTTTGTGGGGCCGAGCCTAGCGCACCTCACACTTAGGTCAGGTATAGGCGGTGGTATATGTTAATGGCGTACTTCGGCGTTGGGTACGGGTATATATTGGGTACGGGTATATATACCCGGGTGCTCTACGGATACATAACCGGGCGCCTTCACCCGGGTAGTTTACCCGGGTATTCCGAAGTAGTACCTTAGCGAAAATATCCTTGCATCGATCAACCATATCTCTGGTTGGTCAGGCAAACCTTCCTCGAGAGTTCCGGTGACATTCGCCATCGACCCCCGTCAACCATCGTTAGGGTTAGGATTACGGTTAGGGTTAGGTTCGGGTTGCTGGCCGAAAATATGGCGTGGTGGAGCGTCTGAAACGTTTGCACCCGATCCGAATATATCCTGGGCTGTTTTGGGACAGGTCAAAAACTCCTCCAGAATCCCTATCATCTTCGCCATCGACCCCCCTCAAGCCTCTTCGGGGGTGTTTCGAGTGTCCCCCATCGCGGGTCTTCTGTTGGGGCACCAGACGTCGACGGTCTCGGTCATCTTCGCTCCGAGAGAAACCAAGGAATACCGATTCAGACTTCCGGTCAAGGTAGGTACTACTGTACATATCGTCTTTTTCTCTGCAGATTTTTTTTTTACAGCAGATACAGTCGGTACAGTAGGTACAGTAGGTACAGTAGAAACAATAGTCTAGGGATCCCTTAGTGAGGCGGTGGTGTTTGGGATCAACATAAAAATGACTGCCTTTTCGGGGGAAGCCGCCTTATTCATTCCGGGTTAGGAGTACTGTCGTGCAATTTCACAGCTGCACCAAGCGATATGACCGCCTTATATCGGGATGCCGCGTTACATCGGCATACCGCCTTATGAGGGGACTCCCTACTGCCGTGTCTTGGATTTGTACGAATTACCTATATTGCATCGCCGCCCTCGAGAAAATACATTTTATCGCCTCCAAAGAAAAGCATTGGTGTTACGGGTATTTCCCCATTGCGGATCTTCGGTTGGGGAACCAAACATCGACGCTTCAGGCCATCTTTGCCCCGTGAGAGACCAAGGAATGCTTCCGGTCAAGGTGCAGCAGTGGGGTTCCCTCTATAGTGCCGGTTTCCCGCTGCAGTGCCTATGAAATCGCTTGACAGCCAGTAGTGGCAGTACGTGGAGTAGTGCGGTAGTTCCGGTATTGATGGCAGGCACATACCGGCGCAATAGAGAGAACATGGAGCACCGGTTAAGACCAGGTTGAGACTAGGTTGAGACTAGGTTAGGTTGAGACTAGGTGAGGTTGAGACTAGGTGAGGTTGAGACTAGGTTAGGTTAAGACTAGGTTAGGTTGAGACTAGGCTAGGCTGAGACTAGGTTCAGATTAGGTTGAGACTTGGCCTGCGGTAGAGGGAGTACCCTCGTTTTCATTCTAGCAGAGGTCCCTCTATAATGCCGGTTGAGTAGTGCCGGTTACCCGATATAACGCCCGTGAAGCAAACCGTTTGGCACATATCGGGACAACCAGTAGTGGCAGCATAAGGAGTAGTGCCGGTTGCCGCTATAGTGCCGCTATAGTGCCGAAAATACCGGCACTATAGAGACAACCGGACTACTGCACCAACCTGCACTCCTGTACCAAGTATAGATCACATAGGTCACTGGGGCGGGTGGTTCAGCACCACGCTCACAACCAGACATAAACCGGGGGAGCACGCGGATCGGAGTCCCGGACGCCGCACTCCCAGAAAGGCCAACATGAAGAGAAAACACATCGGAAAGGGTCGGGATCTCTGTACGGATCAAGAAAACTCCATTTCTTTTCAACTTTTTGTTTTACTTGATTCTAGCATCCCCCTGTCATACTGGGCTCTCGAAAAGAGATGGGCGGCACTCGATTCTTTATTTTCGTTCGTGGTCTCCTGCATAAACACATGTTGTTGGCACAGCGTAACGAATAAAAGAATTCCATATCGGCGGCGCATATCGCGAAAGTGTAAGATCGCAAAGAAACAGAACAACCGGTAACCAGTGGCGCGAGCCCCAAAAACGACGCCCCGACGTGTGACCTTCCTTGGTCTACGTGCAGTTCAGCAGACCGCACCGCTCCAAGCGTCGAGGGGATCGTTGCGGTGCGTTCCATGAGTAGCGGGCGTACACTGCCCGGCCTTCACGCGCCAGGGCCATCTCGTACCGTTTTCGGTGTACAATAATATGCGACGCAAGCACAGCACAAGGCGCACGATACGGTTGCAGTCTCGGTCGTGCTTGTTGAGGTGCCTTGTTGAAAATTGCCTCAAGTTGAAGTCGAAGTATCTTGTCGAAGTACCTTGTTGAAGTACCTTGTTGAAGCAACTTGTTGAAGTACCTTGTTGGCGTGCCTTGTTGCAGTACCTTGTTGAAGTACCTTGTTGAACTACCATGTTGAAGTACCTTGTTGGAGTACCTTGTTGAAGTACCGAAAAAACACATGCCACGGTAGAGTCGATATCACCAACCATGGTTCCTCGGAGACTACTCCTTTCTTGAGGAGCTGTATACACAATGGTTGGTTTAGAGAAGCGAAAAACACTGATTTAGAGCAAAACAAAAATGTAACAACCACATGAAAAGTCCCCATGGCCCCGTGGGTGAACAAGAAAAGCCCATTCGCTAGACGAGAACAGCGTTCGTTCCTCCGAATTTGGGCTAATCAACACCGCCCTTCAAGAAGGTATTTATCCAAAAATTTCTACCCCTATCTCATCACGCGTGAAGTGCATCCGCCCTTCAGGAAAAGATTTATCCAAACAGTTTCACCTCTATGTTATGGCGCGTGAGTTGTAGGTAGATTAGGTAACTCTTGAGAAATCTTTTCGGCGAAAAGTGCTACAACTACCGCAGCACTCCCCCAAACTTTTGATGGACCAGGACCCCTCCTGGGACACAACCCACTGTTACATCACTGCTAGATTACTGCTACATCACTGCTACATTACTGCTCACGGAGTGTCGCCAGGACCCAGTAATGAAAACACCGCCTTTGTTAAGTGCCCACCCGGTAAGCATGGCCTAGATATCGCAGATCGTACAGATCGTACAGATCGCGGGGCTGCCTATCTAAAACGATCAAGAGCGCGAACAGGGATACTTTTTTCCCGACGTGTGAACGAAAGAAGGTTCGGTCTGTTCTAGGAAAAAGTCCACTCCCTCAAGTACCCATCGGGCAAACATTATCTAGATCTCGCAGATCATACAGACCAAGCATCTTCCTAGATCCAAAGACACCTAGATCGTGAATAAGAATCCGCCACAGCACTCCTCACGGGACTCTCGCCAGCTGAGGGAAGGGACGCCCGCAGCAACACAGGATCCCTAATAAACGAAAAACGGGGGGGACTAAGAAACCCATGCTAACGTTCGCGGGAAACTAATAAACTAGAGAGCCATTACACTGAAGTTTTAGTGTAGTTAAGTTAGGTGAAGTTAACTTAGTGTTGAACGCACCCTTTTCCGTAGAAACAACCCAGCCTGGGTCACGATTTCCGTTTTTTGTTAGGTTCGATCCCTCCTAGGGGAAACCCGATTGCTCACGGATTGTCGCCAGCTGGGGGAAGCGGCGCCGGCAGTAATCAAACCTGGGGCGTACGTCACGGTGTCGGGGCAAGGAGAGCGGGGAGCGGTGACGTTTCACCCGGAGTCTCTGTCCTACGCCGTCAGGTTAGGTGAGTCTCGTTTATAAACCGTGTTCGAGGTGAACCCGCGTTTTTGAGGTGTGCGAGGTGAACCCGCGCTTTGGAGAGACAAGTTAGTGTACCCTGGTACTTGACATTATTATAAAAAACGAAAATACGCTCCAGCTGTGAGATCGAAGATTTTGTCGAAACTCATCTTTGCAAGCTGTGTGTGATACTCCGATCGCGCGTATTACGAGTTGTGTGTCCTCATTAAGGATATAGGTCGGCGACTCCCCTTACAACTGCAGTATAGCTATCAGGGTCAACAGGGTGATTTTAGTCAGTCTGTGCGCGGAAATTATAAAACCCGTTTCTGAGGGGGACAAAATCTGACAGCTGTGGAGGGAAATGTATTCTTTTATCAAGTGAATCTTGTAAGTCGAATAACCGGTGAGGGGGGGGGGGCGAGTTTTGAAGGACGTGGGGGCCTGGTTTTGATCAAAAGCGAGCGGGTTTGGAGGGGGGGGGGGGGGGGGGGGGGGAAGGGGGGACAATTGTGCATGTAAGCTATAAATCCTTTCAAGGGGATAAATCTGACGGTTTTGGAAGAAAAAAAAAAAAAAATGACATTATTGTGTGATGTATTTTTTCGGTTGCAGCAGGGTTAGGACTATGGCATCTAAGGCGTTTCCTGAAAAACAGTTATTTATTTTGCTGTGTCGTCATGAGCTGCAGACACCCCTCCCTTTTCACCGTCTTCTGGCGAACGCCTTACGTTTGTTGTCGAGCTATGTATACACTATGCAGACAACACCAGCTACTGTAATGCAGCACCAACGGTTTGTGTTGCCGAGCTGCTTCGTAGGTATTGCCTGCGTGTGTTGTGTGGTAAGCTCATCCCCGCCAACGATGGGGATGGCGTCTGTGGTAGGACGTGCATGAACATATACCTGGTATGGAGCTTTTCAATGCCACGGCGAGGCACGCTAAAGCCAGAATGATGCGGCGTGCGTGGCAACACCTGAGGAGACGCCTTGAAAAGTCGAATCCCCTTCGAAAGACACTGACTGTCGTACGGAACGATTTTTGTTGCGACTGTTTTTTTGGCAGAGAACCATCCAGCAAAAACATTGGATATTGCGATATGACGCCGTAAAACCAGTCGTAAACCAACGAGCCACGAAGTCAACACTGCGTGATGGTACAGAAAAATCGGCCACCACATCTGTCTATGATCTACACCACATTTGATGGCCGTCGTTTAACTTTTGTACGCAGTGAACACTTTGGAATCGAAGGCGCTAGCACTGGAGAACTGCAGCGAGTGAGACGAAGAGGAGTATCCCCACCTTGGACTATTTGGTTTGATTGGGTTAGGGTTATCGTTATGGTTGCGGTGGCGGTTAGGGTTAGGGGTAGGGATAGTAGTATATATACATACATACATACATATGTAACTCAAAGTGTAGTCTATACCAGCCGTTTTCTCGTACAAAAGGTATGCACTTTCTCACGAACAGCCTGCGCTGTCCGTCGTGCAACCATTTGAGGCAGTTAACACCTCGGAATCAAAGGCGCTGGTACTGGAGAACTGCAGCGAGTGCGACGTGACCTACAAGCTTTTCTACATCGCCAACAAGGAGCCGCCGGCTCGGCACTCATCCAAAGGTGATACACGACGTCTTGCCATTCCTTCCAAAGGCGATACCTGTGACTCAAGCCTGTCTCAAGCGGACGAGTTGCCTCGGCTATGCATGTGCAGTACCTTGTTTTATTTGTTCCTAAGAGGCGTTATTCGATCCCAGAGTTATCCTGCAGCGATTGCGACATAGTCTATACTGTTTCTTCACCTATGCACTGGTATGTGCAGTACCTTGTTTTATTTATTCCTATGAGGACTTGCTCCACTCCAAAAAGTTATCCTGCAGCGAGTACGAGGTGACATACGGACTATTCTTTTCATTTCCGCCAACGAGCTTCTCGCTCGTCCTTAGGCAAAAAGGCAAAAAGGCAAAAAAGGCAAAAAAGGCAAAAAGGGGGCACCTGCGCCGCGATAGGGTGGCGCGTTCGGCCTGAGCACTTCGAATTAGTGTGTATCCTCATCTCAACGGCTACCCAACATCGTTGCAATATAATGTTGTGTGTTGTCCATATGATATTTTACTCAATTTAATCAAACACGTCAGCTGTGAGTTCGATCAATTTCAAGGTCGATACTCATCTTTGTAAGCTGCGTGATACTCCGGCCGCGCGTTAGATGCACTACTCTTTGAAGATAAAGTACCTTGCATGGGTTCATGCCCCCGCTGGATGCCGCCAGGGTCAACACGACAAGTTTAGTAAGGAGCGGTTTCGGTCCTACAACTATTTCGAGCACTGATACTAAATGACATGAGATGATCATGATTTTCGTTGTATATCTAGGCGATGGGATTGCTGATCCGGTTGCGCTTTCGACCCATCTCGCGGTAGGGGTGCCGCAGAAATTTCTAAGAATTTTCTGAGCTCTTAAAATGAGGAACATCAACATCAACATCAACATCACCCGAAACATGACGCCGAAGACGTTCGTTCGCGCAACCCGACCAAGCTTCAACGCCCTCACTAGTCCTTAACCAAGTCAATAAAGCAATACAAATGATACCTGATACTCACTCGTGAAATGATTGTTCGCCTACCGTAGCCGACGGTTCGTCACTTGAGGAGGTCGACCAATCAGAAGGCCACAAGCACCATATGCCCCAACAACTGCAGCCCCTACCATTAGTACCGTGGATGACTCTTCCTAAACATTTTTGGCAACGGCGGTGCTCGGGTGGCTTGGTGTTGATTGGTTTCAGACCTGCTCCAAGGAGGAGCATCACAACTCTATGAAAGTACCTGGTAGCTGCTTCGTCCATCGTAGCAGTCACCGTGAAACATGCTTGCGTACCGGTCTGGGTCCAAATAGATGGCACTTTTGGAGGTGCTCAAGAGATAACAAACGATAACAAGGTGGCGTATGTTCAGACTCAGATTAGCACCAGCATTCGCTTTGTTTTATGTCTCTGTATTTTCAGCAGCAGTACAGTCAGTACCTGGCATGGCCAAAATGGCATTCGTTTTTAACAATGTTTTCAACGACCAAATGTTATTCTTGTATACTCGCCTTGGCCTATATTCTTACAGCCGTTAGTGCTGTGCCTTGGCAGACGACAATACCGGCACTAAACTGGGACCCCGAACTGTCCCGGGATGGTGCAGTACAGTACCATGAAGGACGAGCAAGGTCATGACAAGCGATTACCACCGCACCAAACTGGGCCACGGCACTAAAGGGTACAGCACTAACGTGGGACCACGACGTTAGTGGGGATGCTTACCTAACTTGTTTTTCATCCTCCTGCAGCCCCGTTTACGGGAACAAAACCGTCCAAATTGGAAAAGGGTGGACAAAGACCAATGTCGTTGTACTGCACCTCCGTTGGCTAAAGCATGCTCACGCTCGCTATTGCTCCGTGTGCTGCCACAGGATGCACCGCTGCCGACTGGAACAAGCTCACGACCATGTTTTGGGTTATTCCCAAGGCGGGTGGGGAACGCAAAACCTAAAGCTTAAGCTCACCGCTCTCTTTTGTTTTTCTCCATTTTTGTGCCGTGTGCCAATTTATCTCGATATGCCTCGATATGCCTCGATATGCCTCGATATGCCTTTAGGATGCACCTCTGTAGGCGGAGGAGAAGCGGGAGGAGGAGGAGAACCGGCGGGGAGACGGGCGTTACGTCCGGTACCGCAGGAGGACGGGGAGGCGAAGGGTCTAAGTGGAAGCAATACTTCTCACGCTCTTTTCGTCGACAAACCCGAAGGAACCCTACCAGCAAGGTATGTAGAAGGCGATATCGACACACTATCCAGATTTTTTGAAAGCCGTTCAATTCAACTGTGTACGCATCGGCCATTACACCTATCAATTACACCTATCAATTACACCTATCAATTGCAGGTATCATTATTATCATTGTGTTGTCTTCACATCACATCAGTTATTTCTACACAGCGACATCATCGGCACACGGTGCACACGGTGCACACGGTGTCCGTCCTAATAATGATGTTACCTCCAAGAGAGATAATTTTTTGTGGTCACAGACTATGAAACCGAGAAACCAAAATAATCGCAGCACTTAAGGCTATACTTCGAAGTATCGACAAACTATTGGGGAGTTTCAGAAGCCATTGAATCTTAACCGCGTACAAGTCGGCAGTTACACCAAATTTGGCGCCACGACACATGTCGCAAGAGGAGTTTTTCAGTGGTAGCAATTATCGGTATCCTTGAACATATAAATATCACCAAGGAATTGGATGAGGGCTTCTGGCCCCAAGCGCGGGGGCCTCGCCCAGGAAAAACCATCATGTTGAGTGCGCACTCACGCGTCGACCGCCCCACCAGTTGTAAGAATGCGTTGACTCTAACATGCGCGAGGATCGAAACGCCAAATCATCATTGCTGTTCTTAAGTTTTCGTCGTGGCACGTTGCTGTTTTGGGCGCCAGATCTCGCACGAGGACTATCGCCACATTCCGACCGATCTCGGAGGGAGCGTACGAGTTTTCGTTCCTTTGCCAGGTGGGGCTTTTCGGTGTACACAGAGCCAAGATGACAGACTTTGCCGTGAGCCGCGCGATGTTGTTTTCCCGTTTGTCTTCGTGGTGACAGTTAGTGTCGGTCCGCATGCCGATACTGGGGATGGTGTTCCTTCAAGTAATGTATTCGTAGTTTTGGAATTAATCGAGGGTCGGTTAATTGAGCTTTTTCCTTGTTAGAGAAGACGATACGCAAACAAACTGTGCCTTGTACCCTTGTGCCCATTGGTGTTTGTACAGCTCTTCACGGTACGGAACGGTACGGAGCACTCCAACCGCATCGTTCAACCACGGCACTGCCTTCCCCTCCTTCACCAAAAACGTTCGCCACCATTCTGCGATGAAAGCCGTCAGGAGACACACTCTCATCCCTTGGCAGACGGAAAAAAATTCCTCAGTTTTGCCTTGCCTTTCGCCAAACTACTGCACCTACGTGCGTAAAAATAAAGAACGTTTTGCCTAAATATTATTATGTGAAAGATTAGTAGATGTTCGTACAGAGTGACGAGTTTTCCCAGAGGAACACTCGGCGCTTCGCCCTTGATAGTGCGCACGTTTTGTCCTGGTTTACTATACTGTGTTTCCTAGCGTATTTGTCCTACATCGTTTTCTTTGTCCCCTCGAAGGTTTCGCTGGTCAGCCGTACGGAAGACATCAGCAGTCCACGCATGTATTGCAAAATCCATAACCCAATAGAGCACCTTCACGGCATGAACCCCTCCAGACGCAACAATCAACCATGTTACTCCCCTCCCCAACCACCCAGAAACGTCCACCGCCTCTCCCCATCGTTTGGGTTCCTTCAAAGGTTTCCTTTGTCAACAGCACCGGGGACATAAGCAGTCTACCCTAACTCCAGACTGAGGTGGCCAAGCAGGGTCACACGGCGCGGGCGTCCGTGGCTTGGCCATAGATGACATATGTTCGGTGCATGTTAGCTATGCAGCACTACCCCCTAGACCGCTTAGTCATGGTGACTGAGTGGTTAGCGGATAGTGCTCTAGAGCTAACTGTGCCCGATAAATGCCCTGTGCACCCCTAAGGTGACGTGCGCCCAAAGGCATCGTTCAACCATGTTGCTCTCCTCCCCCCTTCACGCAAACCGCCTTCCACCGACCCACACTGCTTTTTTTTTGTGTGACGAAGGTCTCCCTTGTCAACCGTACTGGAGATGAGAACAGTCCATTCCGTCATCAGATTGAGATGGCCGAGCAGGGTCACAAGGCGAGAGCATCCGCAGCGCGGCTAGAGGATGTGGGAGCAGTAGCGGCTCCAGCACGTGCAACTACCAACACGGACCGTGGTGCTGTGGGCAAACTGGGGCGCGAGGAGGGAGGGATGATGCCACTACGGTGCAGCGTCAGCGGCAGGCAAGCGACAAATACACACCGGTATATTTTAGGGTTGATATATGTATATTGTTGGCACAGGGTAACAAACCATTTCCAGTGCATCTCGCAAAACCCAAAAGCACAAAAACAGGGTATCCTCTGGCGAGGCGTGAAAATGACCGCGCTACCGTAGACTTAGTCCGAGCGTCATTGGAAGAGAAAAAAAACCAAACTAATATGCATACTTGAACTAAAATACAAAAGACATACAAGTACCAAAATACAGTACATACTAAAAAATACCAGCACCAAACTACATGCTATAATAATACTAGAATACATACTAAAACACATACAACAATACAAGTGGAGCTCCCACTTACTTGAGCTAATCCTGACCCTAATCCTTGCCCTAAGTATGACCAAACTCGATGCAATTATTGCTGTTGTGCGAAGGGCGTCATTCCCATCAGTGGTCTTCCGTGATGTACGCATGACGAGAGAGGGGGGCGAGCACGTGCCGGGATCGTCCCCGCGAAGCCTATGGGCTGCTCTGTCCTTATCCACAATCAACGACATGCTCAGCAAGCCGTTGTCCGAGGAGGAAGTCAAGTTTAACCAGGTAATACATCCTTCGTACCTTAGTAGGAGGGGTACTAACCAGGTGGGGTGTCTGTGGGAGAGAAGCGGTTAGAGGGTACAGTGTTCTTTATGGGGGGGTTTCAGTGCATCCGGGTGATGTGTCGTGAGAGCGGGTCATCCCCATGAAGTCTGCGGGCTGCCCTTTCGTTCTCGACCATCACCATCACGCCAAGCAAGCTCTTATCCGAGGAGAAAGTCAAGATTAACGCCTTTGCAGCTGAGAATTGGTTTTTTCTGGATACATTACTTGGATTTAGTATAGATAGGGAGGGGTTAACCCAGTCAGGCGCGTGCTACCGTGGGGCAGCACGTTTTTTCGACAAATTATTGTTTTTGCGTGGCGGCTTACTCATTTGTTGATTGTGTTAGATGGTTGGCCATACCATTGACCACACATCCCTTTCGAGACAAAGCCTATGGTCGGGGGGCGGGGGGAGGGGGGGGGACTTACAGTGCTCCATACGGAGAGTGTGAAGTTTGGACAGGTGATATGTCGCGAGGGGGGGTTTCAACCAGGAGGGATGTCGTGAGAGGAGAGTTTTAGCCAGGTGGGATGTCGTCGTGGGGGGGGGACCTCTAAGCAGGCGATGTGTCGTAGGTGGGAGCTCTAACCAGATAAGATGTCGTGAAGGAGAGCTTAGAGTGTTCTTCGTACTTCTGCCAAGAATTTTGCAAGAGTTGCATTCTGCAAACCTGCGTTAATTTTGTTTTTGACGCGTGCTGCGTCACGGGCAGCACGTTTTGGCCGGAATGTTTGTATCTCACCGATGGAGGCTCTTCAACTGACTAGCAAACCAATGTCAAGGCACTATAAATTTGTGCTTGGCAGCATTATAAGTTGTGCACCGGTGGCCGCTTCAACGCCTCCACAACTGGAAACCCGTGTTTGGGGACAAGTCAATTGAAATTTGTGTTGGACGCGACTACGATAGGGGTCGCACTTTGTTTTTGGTTGAAAAAAAACTGAAATGACGGGGCTACTTAACCCGAAGCCGTCGCAATTTCATTTTGCAAGATGTTTGCAAGATGTTTGCAAGATGGTTGCAAGATGATTGCAAGATGTTTCTTTCAATACCTATGCCGTGGAACTGATTGATTGGTTGATTGATTGATTGATTGGTGGATTGATTGATTGGTTGATTGGTTGATTGGTTGGTGATTGATTGATTGATTGGTTGGTTGGTTGATTGATTGATTGATTGATTGATTGATTGATTGATTGATTGATTGATTGATTGATTGATTGATTGATTGGTTGCTTGATTGTTTGATTGATTGATTGGGAAGCACGTTAATGTTTTCGAAAACAATCAATCAGTTTTTGCCTCAGGGAGGTATACTATTGTGCTATTATGCTATGAATAGTATTAACAGACTGTTATGGTATTGATAGTATCAATAGACTATTGTACTGTGAATAGTTTCAACAGACTATTATGCTATTAATGGTATCAATAGACCATTATGCCATTGATAGTATCAATACTTTATCACAGTAGTTCATCAAGTGAAGAGCCTCAGCAAAAACAATGGTTGGTGCATCTCTATGGAAACCTGTTATGGGGGGGGCAAGTTACTTCGATCTGCTGCCGGGAGGGGTTTTGGGGCTCTAAAGGCGTTGAGGAGCCATAGTGCCTCGGGGGGGCAGGGTGCCATATACATAAACGCCTCGTATCAAAATTGGCCCTTCTTAAGGGACCTATTTCCTTTGTAGTGGACTCGACCGTTCATCTAGTACTTGGGGAGCACGTACATCACTCGTTTTCTATGTGGCGTTTTTCGGACGGGAGACATTGTTGTGGGCCCTTCCAAGCGAACTGTGGCCATTTATTGAGCGCTGCGCTCGCAAACAAGGGACAAGGTCCTACAGAAAAGTGAGAAATAGGGCGTGAAGAAATTTTAGACGCTTCCTATGCCGCTTTTCTTATCGCGGGATCCTTTAACAGGATCAACATAGCGTAACTGCAACGTTTGTTCTCCATGTGGTCCTCTTTATGCAGGAGTCTTCTCCTGATACTTCGCAGCTGCCACGGTTCGACGTCCCTTTCGTCCCTTCTGCTATTGGTTGCGGGCCGGTGGTCATCACTCTGCAGGTAAAGCATTGCACACGTCGGGCAGGTCACCGATTTCCACCTGACGATCTAGCTCTTTCAGGTAATATCGTGTGGTCTAGCTCATGTTATCTGGAGGGACTCCGTACGATCTGCATGATCTAGCACTTTTTCCAGAGTTGGATCTGTAGTCTTTACGCATACAGATCCTGTTCCTGCACAGCACACCATCTCGTAACGCCAGATACATGACTATTTTATTGTAGATTATCTATATGATGTATATGATGTATATTATATTTATGATCTACATGATCTGTATGATCTAGATCGTCATCTGTCTGAAGTGTGAAATATTGATTCTGGTGAGTTACAGCAGTGGTGATGCATGCCGAGTAAGTGGCGATTCATGCTGAACTATTGGCGATTCATTCTGAATTTAGTGGTATTCATGCCGAATCAGTGGTGATTCATGCTGAATTTGGTGGCGATTCACGCCGAATGAGTGGTGATTCATGCTAAAGTTCGTAATGACTTATCGTGAATTAGTACGAGCTATTCATGCCGGTGCCAATAGCGTTAAGGCTGGGCCTTCAGATCTCGCCTCCAGATCTCGAGAAATAATCCGCCGATAGATCGCTTGGAGATGCCGACAGATAGCATGTGTCTCGCGCCTGGCTACTAGATTATCTCCGACATTCAGCTGAACAAAGAAAAGCAAACGGTTACATACGGCCTGAGCGGTAGCAGGCCCACAGCAACGAACCGCAACCCCCAAGAGTGGAAAATTTGCTTAACCGTTAGCAGAAATGTTTACCTTCGGCCTCCTCACATTCGCCGCCACGACATGCCGTGTGGCATGCCGTGTGACATGCCGTGTGACATGCCGTGTGATATGCCGTGTGCATTGCAGAAACCTACGAAGAAACAACGTAGTAAGAAAAAAGGAAGACTGGTGCTCAAACCAATCAAAAGGTCCAAGATCTGATACACTGACGTCCGTGTATAACGCACCCTCCCCCAAAATAAGAGCACAGGTCGTTGACTTTGTGTTTGTTACTTGGCGTCCTTGTGCTCTGTACATCCTTACTATGGCCTTCAACAGGTGTGCAATCCGGGACTGCTCCCAACCTCTGTGACGGTGAACTTGCCCAACGCAAAACCGGTTGAGATGGAAACGTGGGCGAACCAAGGGGAGCCTACAGCCGAGGTATATGATGACAACTGAGTGTTTTCTCATCTGGGTGTTGTTTATCTTATGATTTATATACGCGTTGGTTGTCTGAAGGTTGATTATCTGAGCGGTGATAATCTGAGTGTTGCTTCTGTGAGCGCTGATTGTTGCTTCTGTGAGTGTTGATTGTCTGAGCGCTACTTATCTGCGTGTTGTGTATCTGCGTGTTGATTATGTGATTGTCGATTATCTGAGCAGTGAGTATCTGATCGTTTTTTCTAGGTGTTGATGTCTGGGGTATTGATTGTATGAGTGTTGATCTTCTGAGCGTCGCATATCTGATCGCTGAGTATCAGAGAGCTGATTATCTAAGCGTGGATTACATGAGTGTTGATTAACCGATTGATGATTGCGTCTATTAACGCCGAGCGGATAGGTTTACACCCCGCGTTCCATGCGGTTGCTTTGACGAACTGATAGGACTGCGTTCCTGTAACAAACAGAAAAAAATCGTGCATACGTTTTTCTTGTTTAGTTTTATTTTGGTGTTTTCTTCTCTGTGGGAACATATTCGTAGGACTGATCGAGATTGAACCTCATCTGCACATTATGTGATGAAAAAACAACAATACTACCAGGTACAGTACAGTACGTGACGGCGTGCAACAATTTGACAGACAAGAATGTCAGGGCATGAATAGAGTTGGAGACAAATATAAAGCATCGCCTTTTTTTTCCTGAATGGAAAAGAATGTAAGACACACCCTGCCTTTCTGTACAATAATCATCCCAGCCTGGCCAGAAATAAGAGATTCTTAACTGGTGTCGCATTATGTACCATGTACGCATAACTATCATGCTGACATGATTATTTATCGTGTTTTTCCACCCGCAGAAGCTCCGGCAAAACGAAATCATTGACAGGCTTAAAGCGTTTTCCATTACGCCCGACCCGGGCACCGTGATAGAAGTGTCGGCAGGCGAGAAACAGACGCTGAAGATTGCGTACAGTGCCGACTCGCTATTCTACGGGGGCGTCCACGATCTTCCCGTGCTGGTGAGTACAAAAAAAAGACAGAAAAAAATATCACGATGTACATGATCTGCAAGAAAGAGCCGAATCAGACAGATCTGTGCAAGAGCCGTGTCGCACAGACTCCACCCGGACTTGTAACACGATCTACCATGTTCTTCAGGGATCGCCTGCCCTGAAAGTCACATTCATATTCTAGATTTTCTGATTTGTCTGAGATGTGAACACACGTCGGATGGGCCAGATCTCTTTCGACGATCTACCGTTACAGTAGAATATACCGAAGCTTCCAGGGCAGGTATAGCTCTGGTCAAGGTTGATCTGGATGGCCTTGATAGATGGCGTTGCCGGGTGGAAGACGGATGATCTGAATGGTCTGAATGATCTGCTATATATAGTATATATTCCCCAAATTGGATCTATCTGCCCTGTACTCAGATGATCCTGCATGAAAGAATGCCCTGTACTCAGATGATCCTGCATGAAAGAATATGACGACATACATAGGATCTACATAGATTATTTAGATCGTGATCTGTCAGATGTGCAAAATACCACCAATTATGGAGGCGGGTTTCGGCACGGTGCGCCCAATTTTGCTGGCGCTCCTTCACTCGATAAACGTCTGTTTTGTCATACCTCGCCCAAACCTCTGCTGGGGATTGTACGTTCTGCCAAATGAGTTATTAATAGGTGAGCATCAAGGAAGGCCGTCATTTTTGGCTCGATCTGAAAGGGACCACGGTGCCGCCCCAGTCCCCAATGGTCTACGTGCCTACAGGTGATAATGGGTGATAATGCGTGATAATGGGTGATAATGGGTGATAATGGGTGATAATGGGTGGTAATGGGTGATAGTGGGTGATAATGGGTGATGATGGGTGGTAATGGGTGATAATGAATGGGTGATAATGGGTGATAATGGGTGATAATGGGTGATAATGGGTGATAATGGGTGATAATGGGTGATAATGGGTGATAATGGGTGATGATGGGTGATAATGGGTGATAACCCTGAAAACAACGAGTAAATTGTCAATTGTCGACTGCCCACCTATAGTCTAGTCTAATATCAGGTACCTGCTATACCAGGTATTAATAGTATTATGGCACATGCCCTATTCTGCTCACTTTTGTTCTGTTGGTGTAATTGGTGTAATTGTTGTACCATGGTCATTGGTGTACCAAGGTAATTGTATAGTTTGGTGCTCATTCACCTGAGAAAGTTCGAGGCGAGATGAAACGCGGTGTACAGAGAGAGCGTTACTTACATAATAAGGGATTGATTCGTCTATTAATAGACCCATGCATGGGCATGAAGATCGCAAATAAATACCCAAGCATGGGCAGAGCGTTGACGGTCGGGGCGGACGGTGTTACTAACAACGCGATTCACGCACAACGCGATCACAACGTCGAAGCCGAAACGACGTGCGTTCATCTTTATCGCGCACAGGGTTCAGAATTACCACTGTTCAGTTTTTTACGCTCGTCGGTCTCCATCGAAATTTATGTGGGGGAAACTAAAACCGCAGTACGAATAACACTATGTAAAATCGTATCGCTTGGCATTACATTAACTCCAACAAGACATTTAACGCGCGTTTAACAGGTCTGCAGAGACACTACGTGCTGGATCCGGTAGCGGTTGGAACTCCCCTCAAGGAAGCCCCGCTGCAAATTACGGAGATCCTAAACGTGGGCGACGCGCTTGTATCTTACCGAGTGGAAGGGCACGGCATCAGACGCGCGAACAGCTCCCAGGGTCACGGCATACCGGTGAGCCTATCTATGGTTTCGTCTCCCTGGTAGTCCTCCTCCTATGTTGTAGTTTTCCAGCCATCCATATGTTTCTTCAGTACTACTACAGCGACAACTACACACTACACGCCGCCATCACCGCCATCACCACCACCGCCGCCACGCATGGCCACAACCACCACTACCACCACCACCACAACCACCACGTACCACCTACCCATCTAGTATTTGATATTTCGAACATATGTGAGTTTCTAATTTACACCGTACAAAGTATTAATATAACGGTAGGCGCCCGCTTCGATGATGGCTGCCACGACCACCGACTTCCGACACCAACGCAGATAGTTTGACGACACTTGCAAAGTATCCTGCTGCGCACGGTTAAATCTGCAATTCTCTCTCGTTCTAGAACACTTTTCTTGAAGCTGGTTTTTCAACCATTTTTCTCTGTACTACTTGGAGGGGTGGGCCAGCACTGGGGGGGGGGGAGTGGGAGCAATATGACCGACTTATTGTGGGAAGCCGTCTTGTTCATGCCAGGTTATGAGTGCTGTTCCCCAGTCGCGCCAAGAAACTTTGACCGACCGCCTTATATCGGGATACCGACATATATATATCGGCATACCGCCTTATTGGGGAACCCCTGCTAAACTACTGCTGTGCTGCTGCTGTACTGCTGTACTGCTGCTGTACTGCTGTACTGCTGTACTGCTGCTGTACTGCTGTACTGCTGTACTGCTGCTGTACTGCTGTACTGCTGTACTGCTGCTGCATTGCTGTACTGCTGCTGTACTGCTGTACTGCTGCTGTACTGCTGTACTGCTGCTGTACTGCTGTACTGCTGCTGTACTGCTGTACTGCAATGTCAATGTGTCGACCTTGCGCTGTCTGTCAACGACGCAGGTATTCAGGCTGGAGAACAAAGAGGGTACAATACCGGGTGGCGGGGGTTCCGCATGTCTAAGATGGCGTTTCCTGCCGGTGGAAGCCAAAGAATACGTTCTTCGCGTCGCCGTCAGGACTACGACGACGGCCATGGAGAAACACGACAGGCAGTTGGGAGAACATCCACAAGAACAGTTCATGGAGATTACGCTGAAAGGGGTCGGGTACGATCCTAGAACGTGTGACCCGCATAGGTGAGTGAAATATATGCTGAACCATTTAGGCGGATGCATGAATTGCTTCAATTGTGAGAAGTATTGGAAGCTTCCATGGAAGCGGTGGAAGTGTCCATGGTATTAGGGAAAGTTTCCCGGGAAGTTTTGGAAGTTTCTATGGCATTAGTAGAGGAACTTTCCACGGATTTTCTGAAAGTTTCCGTGGCAGTCGTGGAAGCTTCCACGGAAGTAGTGGAAGTTTCAATGGAACTCCAAGAATAGTTACTGGAAAATCACGCTGATGGGGTTTGGTACGACCCCAGCACACGTGCACAGATCAGCGGTGGCGTAGGAGTCACCGGGCACCGCGTTTCGTCCCGCTGCGAACCTTCAGCTGTGGCACTAGCATTGCTATACCAGAATGCTCTCAACATTGCGCAGTTTACTCGGAATACGAAAAGGCGTTTAGATGGTTCCATCCCGTTTTTCTTGCAGTTTTTCGATCGTCGGTACTCCTGGTACTACTGTCGATACTCGCAGTATTTCGACGGTCAGTACCGGTACTCTTGGTACTGCCGGTGCTCGCAGTGTTTCGACCGCCTGTACCGGCATTACTCCGAGTACTTGCAATCGCCACCTACTTGAAGTACTCGAAGTATACTCGGAGTACGAATGGGAGCATCAGTGCAGGATACCGCAGGTTTCGTCGTAGACGTTTGTCCCGCCATATGCTTGTGTACCTATTATACTTCGCGTCACTCTCCGTGTTGCGCCTCTCCTCGTCTCGCGCACTTACAGCGAGAAGCTGCCTCCCGTCGATCTGGGATTGACCCATCCAGCTCGCCAATTGGAGCTCCTGGCGGGACAGCCTTGCGTGTTAGGAGCAGAACGGCTTCGACTAGGACGGATCCCCCAAGGCGCGGTCTTCTCCCGTGTGATTTCTATCCGAAACTGCCTCAAAAAGACGGTGAGTCGAAGACTTGGCTGAATTCGATGATTTGACGAAAAAAAACAAAAATATACTTCGAAGTATACCCTCAGCGGTGTAACCGAGAATTTTGTAGAAAGGACGAACTCAAGTTTACAAACTGTTGGCCTAGTCTAGTCTATGCAAATGTCACCTGAATTTTCTTTACATTTGCTTCACATATCGTACGATAGAGATGAAACTTAGTTTCCTTGAAACTCCTTTCACTTCCACTGGAGAAGCTAGCTCTAACACTAACCCTACATGATCCCTACTTGATCCCGAAATCCGACTTTGAGTAACCCGAGAAAGCCTAGGCATGCAAAAAATAACGTTTTTGTTTTGCAAAACATGGATGACACCGACGCCATTCCAACCATTCCAACCATTCCCACCATTCCAACCATTGTGGGTTAAGGAGTCCCATCTTTCAGAAAAATACATTTTCGCCAAAAAGTGCTAGCCCTGTTGGAGAGCACGTGCGCTGTTCAAGTCGACATCGGGAGATATCGCAAGACGGACGATAGATACCATTAACCTCGAAATGTCGATCTAGTTTGTTTTTTTAATTTTTCCTTCTGAATCAGCCCTTAGGATGACAATGTCAGATTTCTATTCTTAAATATCTGAGCAAAACTCTAGAGGCATAGTTTGGTCACGAAACATACTCAAGAGATCATCTCTCCCGACTAACTCATGGCACGCCATATCCCTCTTTTTTTGGCAACAGACACATACTAAAAAAAATGTAGAACAAAATCGAACGGATTTCCGTTTCTCCTCCCGCCCCGCAACGCGCAGGCATTGCAATTCAGCTGGGACCCTTACGAGACGGGTCTGGACAACCCATTGCTATCATCCGGAGTCGTGTCCATCCGGCCTTTGAGAGGCTCTTTGGGAGCTGAGCAGTCGATGCTCCTACACGTTACCATTTCCGCTGAATGCGGCCCGAGGTTCCTGGGGCAACAACCAATGGCCTGCGCCGTACGACTGGTTCCTCCAAGCACGGTGATTGAGACCAAATAACGTCGTGGGGGGGGGCGTCTGCCTTAACTTGTATATCATTACACCCTCTGTTTCGAGATAAAAAAAGCACTTGTAATTGAGAGCGGGACACAGTTTTTGAGTTAGAAACACTGCTCTTCGCGGTGTTCAGGTGTTCAGCGGAAGAATTCGCCTATAATGATTTGTGTTAACGTATTATTAATGTTAATACCTGTTATGCAAGATTCAAAATTATTTATGGTTTACCCCCCCACACCTGCCTACCCGCAGGCCGCTCGTTCTAGGAAACCTAAATCTCGACTGGAGGTCAGGATGGAGGAAGAACGGCAAGCTCGCGCTCGACAAGCTGAACCTCGAGTCCCTCTCGTCTCTCGGCCGACCGCCGCTCGCACTCAACACATGGCCGATCTAGCCACTGAGCTCTCCTCTCGCAGTAACAGCGGCGAGAACCTACGGGCCTTGTGTCCACGCTATCCGGGGTCGACGGTCAATCCTCCCATCCCTCGCGCTTTAGCGAACGCGCTCGAAATGGGAATTCGAGACGATGAGACGAGGGAGGGCCGCGGTAAAAACTGTTCGGGAGGGAGCAAAATTGAAGACCATGGGGGAGCGGAGGTAAGGAAGGGCAGCTTACCTGGGCAATACGAAAAGTGGAATGACTCGTATGTGTACCGAAAGCGTGGTCGGCGTGTACCGTAGCTTGCCAATCTCAGTATTGACCATTCAACCGGTCGAACTCACAGATGACGTGTTTGAAATTGTTTTTTTTCTAAAGCAACACCAGGTAATATCCAACTACTTTCATTTTTCAACCGCAATTTTATACTTCAACCATCAACTGCAATGTTCAACTTCAATCTTCGACTTCTATGTTCAAATCCGATGTTCAACTTCAATGTTTAGTTTCATCATTGAAGTTCAATGGCCAATCGCAACGCCCAACCGCAATGATCAACTTTAACGTTCAACCGTATTGTTCGACTTTTCAAATTCAATGATCAACTTTCAATTTTCAACCTCAATGTTCAACTTCAAGTTTCAACTTTTTACGTCCAACCGAAACATCCGACCACAAGGTTCAACCGCACTGTTCAACTCCAATGCGGCGCCCGAAAGGGGATTAGGAGCGGCGATTCAGGCCCGGGGCAGGCGCATAGCCCTAGTAAGGTGTCCGTCGTGACCAGCAACGTGTGTTCCGAATCACGGTCGCGGCGCACAAATATTTGTGCTTGACTCCGGTGTTGCACTATATGGTCAACCACACTGCTGCACTATGTTGAGTTGCAATGCTGCACGATGCTGAACTGGGATTCTGCGTTATGTTCGACTGCATTGCTGCACCTTCCAGGGAGTTAGGAGTGGCGGCTTAGGCCCGGGGCAGACGCACAGCCTCGCCAACAGTGGCGAGAAATCGGACTGGTACAGCCAAGGGGGGGACACAGCAGCCAGCGTGCAAGGAGGCGGATGCGTTTTGCGGGTGGAGGTCGAGGGAGAGGTGTGTCGGGATGCTCAAGTCTGTTTTGCTTTCCGTGTTCTCGCCAGCCGTGGTCACGAGTGTCTCTTCTGGTACATGCATGTCTTCATTTTCGTCGAGCAGAGGGTTCAGCATTCTCGCTGCTCGTCAGTTTTCGTCAAAACCATCATGTTGACCTCGATTCTTAGCAAACCCGTTGACCTCGATTTTTAGCAAACCCATGGTGATGCCGATGCCCTTAATCCGCGGGTCACAAGCATACACATACACATACACATCCACGATTCGGCGCGGTGCAACCTAAGAGACAATGCTAGCACCGTCTTTCTGATCGCCTTAGTGGATGGTTCGCCGACTATCCTGTTGGTTGGGTTGTAAATCGGTTGTGCTTAACGATACTGAAGGCATCGGTTTTGGGTGCAGCCGAAATCCGATGTATCGGCGAGGAAGCCGATGTATTGCCGGTACATCGGGCGAGCGCAGCGAATGTCTGGCCATTTGTCTTAGTTTCGCCTCACAACTCGGGCGATTTTTTTAGTATTGCTGAAGGAAAGCAGTACCGACCGTTCTGAAACTGGCAATAAAAACGCAAAAACATCGTCCGGATCGATGTGCTGATTCCCATTACAAGTCCGATTCCGATTTTGATTCCGAATCAAATGCCGATATGCCTATTCCGATAACTTGGGCTGAATCGACTCCGATTCGCAACCCCGCAACGGTCGCAGGAGTTCCACGGCTTACTCAAAATGTTGCCCATTCACTATGTACTGGGCTGAACTGGGCTTTCAATTTTCCTCGCGTCAGACAAATGACCGCTCACACCGATCACTTGGCGATCTACAGTAGATCATTTCAGGGAAGATGTGTATGGTTTACAGCCCATGTTACCAGGTGTGGAGCCGTACGATCCTGTGTTTGAACTGTACTCTCTACGTACATATACAGATTCTCCACGGCACCTCACACCGGCAGATACAGGACAACTACTGTACATGATCTGCAGATGATCTGTAGTTGCTTTGTAGATGGTCTGTACATGATGTGTAGATGATTTATGTGATCTAGATGATCTAGATGATCTAGATAATCTAGATCATCGTCTGCCCGAGGTGTGTAGTTTTCTCGACGTCGGTAGTTGGCTGGCACGTAGAGTTCATGTCAGAAGAAGCCGTAGAAAAAGTAGCAGGGTGAGGGTTAGGGTTAGGTGCTGCTTCTGCCACATTTTGTTAAAATTATTTTTTACAGTACACGTGTAGGATGCCCTGTCTCCGAACGATGAAAGTATGAAAGCATCAACGTTCCGGTGTGGTGCAAAATAGGAGACGCTGGTCATTTTTGCTATCGACATTTTCTGGTCGCCAGACTAGGTGGTCCACCGATGAACATCGACGAATGTTGTGCCATGCTCGCACGGTAGGGGTATAGTGCCGTTTTTGAGCCGAAACATTTCAGGGCCTTTCACGGGTCACGACACAACCCGACACAACCCGATCCGCGGTTCGGGTCAGGAGGATTGCAAAAGTCTCGCAGATCGAGTCAGGTCGGGTCGGGTCGGGTCGGGTCGGGTCGGGTCGGGTCGGGTCGGGTCGGGTCGGGTCGGGTCGGGTCGGGTCGGGTCGGGTCGGGTCGGGTCGGGTCGGGTCGGGTCGGGAGGTCGTCACATCTCACGGGTTGGGTCAGGGCTGGTCAGGAAAGCTTCAACCATCACGACACGGGTCGTGTCACCCTAACCCGACCCGACCCGACCCGACCCGACCCGACCCGACCCGACCCGACCCGACCCGACCCGACCCAACACGACCCGACCCGACCTGTGAAAATTCCTGAAACGTTTCTTGTTGACGTGGCTCCCTCAACTGTGTGGCTGCGACAATGTTCGCTTTATTTATTTATCAGCCCACGGGATTGACTGCATACTGGACTGGACTAGACTGACCTGGCCTGGCCTGGCCTGGGTGCACAACCGGTGGTTGGATGAGGTATAAAGCTGGTGAAGTAAGCAGCCTTAGAAAAAGTAGGCGTTGTCTCTATCGTCGATTGTGATTGCCCAGGACGTGATGAAATCCTTTGCACCCCCCCCCCCCCCACGCCACCATACCTCAAACCACAAGGTGGTATGCCCCGAGACATACCATTCTCTTTTCGGCAGCCACGGCGAAACCGACGGTGGCTCAGAAGAAAATATCCCAGTCGGTGACACTGAAAATCCCGCTAGCGATGGCGATGGCGATGGCAGCGGTTGTGGCAGAACGGACGCATTCCTCGTTCCTTCCCCTTTGAGATATGTGCCGGATTGGGCCGCTTTTGGTTCGGGAAGAGGGGCCCATTTGAAGAACGGACAGCATGACTCCATCATGTCGAGCCAACCCTCCGTGACCAGCGGCAAAAGCCAGAAGGTGATGTTTGCAGCCAGGCTAGGCTGTGTTGCGAGCTCCCGCATTCCATGGATTGCTCACACAGCACAGCGCCTGGTTCTTTCCTGACTTTCGATAGGGACGCAGTAATCATTGTCTTCTCGCTGTTTCTGGTGGTTCGGAAATCTGCTATAACATTTCGCATCAATCTACGCACGGTGACCGTTTCGTTTGCCTGTGTGTTTTTCCCCATCAAAGTGATTTTTCCGCCCATCGACACCAAGCAACCCCAGTATCCGTGGCGATGACCCATCCTTTGTGGTCTGGCCACACACCACGAGACTACCACGAGACCGAGGCATACACAGCAGAAACAGTAAGCTGTTTTTGGACATGCAACGCTAAACGTACTGAATGCGAAAGCGGAACATACCCAAGCTGTAAAAGCACACCAGTCACCTTGCAGGGGAGAGGAAAACAAACAAAAATAAGGGAAAATACATACTCCGGAGTAAAAGAAAGGGTTGATGTTAATTGTAGGGACTTTTGAGCGTCGAAAACATTGGCACGGCAACATAATATGCAAAGAATGCTTCTGCTTCACTCTTGTTACCGACCACCTCAACAGGCACAACAACAACAATCGTTGAAGAACGCGTCCCAAGACCCTTTGGCGGGGGGGGTAGCTCTTGGCGTGCTGAAGCGACTAACGGAAGACGTCGTGGCAACGCACGAGGTTCGCCAATGCCTCAAGACTCTCCCTCCCAAAGCACGAGTGCCGACGTTCAGCCAGGTAAGGCGACGCGCGTGTCATCAATAATCAGGAGTCACACGATATGCCATATCACGATACGTTAATCTGCCGTCTGCTCTCTCACAAGATTGGTCACAGCGCGTCTGTCAGGGTGCCAAGCGGCAAATTATTAAGGATTTTCACGCGTCATGACCCGGCCCGCGGGGGTATCTGGTCACAAGTTTTTCAAAACCTTGCGGGTCGAGTCCAGCCGGGTACGGAGCTAATCGAAATCTCACGGGTCGGGTCCGGTCGGGTCGGGTCGGGTCGGGTCGGATCGGGTCGGGTCGTGTCGGGTCGTGTCGGGTCGTGTCGGGTCGTGTCGGGTCGGGTCGGGTCGGGTCGGATCGGGTCGGGTCGGGTCACCCTGGTCCGACACGAGGTGCGAGGAGTGACCCGGCCCGTGAAAATCCCACACATTTCTAACTGTGGCCGACTTGGGTGCACTGTTCTGCGGCGACCGGCGGGTCGTAGCAGAGATCCAGAAATACGTCCCAATTTGTTTCGCGCGGTGTGCATTAGAAGCTTAAATTTTCTCCTACAGTGGTTATCCGTACCGTATGGGAGAGTCTGGCCGCCTCGACACCCCCCCCCCGGTGAAATCAAACACGTCGCCGAATGTGAACTCACCGCTTGATGTGAATCATTCCAATTTGCCGCCAGTGTCTAGCGCTTGTTCCAATCATACCACGCACACAAAAGAAGGGTATCCAGAATGCATTTACCACATGCATGTAGGATGCTACCAATTAGGCCCTGAATACCTGCCGAAACAGAAACAATAACTTACGGTAAGCCCCGTTGCGAATAACTCTATCCACTCCCAACCTTTTATTCGTCTCGCTCATTACATTTTCCAGATTCGAGATGCTTTATCCCTGCCGGACCGTGTGGCGAGAGCGCTAGCTCCACACGCGCAAGCCTATCTTGCTCGTTCGACAGCCCCCGCCCAACCTTCAGAGGCTGATACGAACGCGATCGCTGTTGGATGGGGCGATGTGCCGGTAGTTAATCGCAACACACCTCTGAGCAAGGACTGCTTGGTGACCGCACTGCGGGCTACAGAAGGGGTGGCGAAGTCGTGTCCTAGGAAAGAAGGGTTCACTGGAGGTGCTAAAACACCGGGGGTATTGGCTGGATTGTTGGACGCAATTGAGGTAAGTCGAATGGTGAGGTCGTATGAGTGAGCTGCCTTCAGTCCGTGTCTACATGTTGGTGTGTAGATCGTATTGTGTATGTTGCTTTTTGGACCGCATCAGATGCAATCCGATACTTCGATTGGGGCCACCTTTTGTGCGATGCCTTTGCTGCAATCGTTGCTGTTTTGATGCGATTTCATTTCGTACCACAATCTTGCCCGTTTTAATTGCCAACTCATTTATTTCGACCGCGTCATTAATGCAACATCGTTTCCGTGAAAATATTGTCATTTTCGTGCGATTTCATCACACGGTGATTTTTTGTCGTTTTCGTTCCCTGCGATATTGGTTCCACGCTCATGCGTTTTTATGCGGATTTTTTTATTTTATTTTATTTTATTCTCCGGCGGATGGGGAAAAATAAAGCTTTAGCTCATCACACTTTCCACGTATTTTCATACGCGTCGTGTATGCGGAATCATTATTTCCACTATTTTGTCGTTTTCATGCCCACTTTACTCCTTCAAGTTTGCACCTTTCAGACCCCCCCCCCTATGCCTCTATCGAGTCATACACTCGACACCTTTGCCGTGAGATGTTGGCGTTTCCATGCGTCTTCTTCCTCACCAGCATATTGCCGTTTTCATGTTGACGGTTTATTGTTTCCCGCGGCGATCGCTCGCTACCTGGTATCGTTTTCATGCGACCTCATCAACGCTAACTTCTTGTCGTTTTGAAAAAAACAGGTTCTCCCGGAAGGCGGGGCGAGCATTTCGGACCTCGTCTCCACCCTTAATAACGCCACTGTCAACTCCCTCGAGGAATGGCTGGACCGAGATAACCTTGGCCCACGAAATCAATTATCGACACGCCCTACCAACGGCCTCCCAACACCAGCCACCGCCTCAAACCAAAAAATCGTTCAAGCGACGCAAGCCCCCCCGCAGCCCGGACCCGATGCAGCGACGAACCTTTGTCCGGAGGGGAAAATGGCGGCGAAGCCCATACAGCCTCAGGTGTGACAACGTTTTCTCCAATAAAACCGATGTCGCTATCTATAAGATCTGTGCTGTTTCCGTTTTAGAAGGCACCACTACGTACGGCTCTCGCGGTCGAAACGCCCACTCTAACGTTTGGTCCATCATCTACATGCTAAGAAGGTGCTACTATGGCTCTCGTTGTACAGTCAGGACCTATTAATAGGTGAGCACAAAACAATGTTGCCGCTCGCTTCTAACGGCGGGGTCATTCAGGCTGTCCTTTTCTCCCTGCTTTTATGAATAGCCCGTTCGCATCGTGTACAGAGTACAGGACAACTATCGAGAAAAAGGGCAATAGTAAAGAGCAGTCCCTCTGGACGCTGAAAAAAACTGATTGACTTGAAAAATCCACCCGTCAGCACGATGATAGGTTGGTATTGATCTCGGCCGAACCGTGATTATTCCCCTCTTTTTTTCGGGGGGGGAGAGGGTCGGGGTTAGGGTTAGTCCGCAAGGTGCACTCTCTATTATCATAGGTATCTAAAGTAATGACGCTATCCCCACCCCACCGTTTTCTCTGGACGTCAGGCCTCGGCCGTTTGCACTCACTCGTGTTTCAAGGTCAAATGCCGAACATTCGGGGACAGCTTTAACTGTATGTTTTATGTTTCATTTGTTTTGTTTCCTGTAAGCGCCCAAAAAATTATCAATTATTTTTAGGCGTCAACGTTGCATTACTGCGACCACCCGCCCCGCGATGTACCGATTCATAACCTAAGATGCAAACGCTCCAAATTCAACGAGTTATTGGACCAAGGCTACGCTATTATTGAATAGTAGGGCGCTTATTATGATGATGATTTTATTATGATGTTACGATGATGTTATGATGATGTTATGATGATGTTATGATGATGTTGTGATGATGTTATGATGATGTTATGATGATGTTATGACGATGTTATGATGATGTTAATGATGATGTTATGATGATGTTATGACGATGTTATGAAAACGTTGTGATGATGTTATGACAACGTTATGATGATGTTATGATGATGTTATAATATACCCCATGTTTCACTGCCGGATCTGAGCTATCATATCGTATCATATCATATCATATCATATCATATCATATCATATCATATCATATCATATCATGTCATATCATACATACTAGCACGGCAGACTCCGTACTTCACCGACAAAAAATCGTATAGGCGTTTTTGTTCGGGCACAGCGTAGCTTACCATTACATTGCCGATGGATTGATACACCTTGTAGCGAAGTTAAACTATTCGTTGAAAGGAACAGGGGCGTTACGTTCCTGACGCGAGTGACCCCAAGAAGCCACTGAAAAGTGCGTACTTCGAACTACAACCCAAACAGTGAAAGCCCTTGCCGTAGCCACGGTCGTTCCTACACTAGAAGCAACATAGTGGATACTTTTCTACACGAAATTCAACATATTGGTTATTTTCATTCACGAAATTTAACAAATTGGTTATTTTCATGCACTAAATTCAACGTGTTGGTTATTTTCATACATCGAAATTCAACATATTGGTTATTTCCTACACGAAGTTCAACATATATTGCTTATTTTCATACATCGAAGCAGACGATAGAGAAAGCAGGCTGGCATTTTAAAGAAATGTAAGATATTATTCAGCCGTTGTACCGAAGTTTGTGCAGATCGCCCCCTCTCCCAAGCAAGCTTAGGGTTAGCAATCCGACCTGCAGAGGTGACTATTTATTTATGTTCATGTACGAGGTACGTACTTGCTGTGTAACACACCGAGCTACGCCTATAGCCCCTTTCTTTGCAGGTCATCCATGCAACCCCTCCAGCCAACAGCACCAAGGCCCTTAATGCTGTGTGGGTGATGTATCACCAACCACTGCAACCACTATTATTAATAGACCACATACAACAGTAGTAGCCACGTGCTTAACGTAGTCCAACAGGCAAACGCTTCTAGATAACTTGCTGCTACTCGGCATGTTTGTTGACAAGAAGGTATTGTACGGGGGTGAAGAAAGTAATTCAAGCCGAGGACAATATGATGGCATGGCTATGCGCTCCCTCCGTTTCCCTTCGATATTAAAATGGCATAGTACAGCTCCGCTGCCTGCTGTGGAGCCCCTCAGTCAATTACGCCAAGGCTCCCGAACTACCTCTGTCTGCTGTACCCCGTGTTTTTATTATAAAAAATGAAGATACACTCCAGCTGTGAGATCGAAGATTTTGTCGAAACTCATCTTTGCAAGCTGTGTGTGATACTCCGATCGCGCGTATTGCGGGTTGCGTGTCCTCATTAAGGATATAGGTCGGCGACTCCCCTTGCAACTACGGTGTAGCTATGAGGGTCAACAGGGTGATGTTAGGCAGTCTGTGCGCGGAAACTATAAAACCCGTTTCTGAGGGGGACAAATTCTGACAGCTATGGAGAGAAATGTATCCGTTTATCAAGTGAATCCTGTAAGTCGAATAACCGGTGAGGGGAGGGCGGACTTTTGAAGGACGTGGGGGCCTGGTTTTGATCAAAAGCGAGCGGGGTTGCAGGAGGGGGGAGGGGGGGGGGGGGGGGGGGACTGGGGGGGGGAGGGGGCGGACAGGCGGGCAATTTGTGCGTGGAAAATATAAATCCTTTCAAGGGGATAAATCTGATGGTTTTGTTGGGAAAAAAGAAAAAAAGAAGAAAAAAAATGCACCAGTTTATCATAGGGGGGGGGGGTTGGGGCGGGGGTGGGGCGGGTGGGGCAGCTCAATCAGTGCGTGGAAACTATACATTATTTTGAGGGGATAAATGTGACGGTTTTGGAAACAATGCATCAGTTTATCACGTATATCCTGGGGTAAGTCGTACAATCAGTGAGTAGAGAGAGGGCGGAGTGTTCGAGGGGGTGGGATGGGGTGGGGGGGCTGGGGAGGTGGGGGGTGGGGGCGGGGGGGGGAGGGGGGGGTGGGGGGTGGGGGGGGAAGGGGGGGGTGGGGGGGGAAGGGGGGGGCTTTTGATGACATAGATGTAGGGGTTTGTTATACGTGTGGTGCTAGGTCTAGGCGATGGTACGGGTGGTGCGGAAGAAAGGGGCGTTCGGGGCGGGGGGGGGGGGGAAATGGATGGCTCTAGAAAGATAATGAGGTGATATCCAGTGCGTGAAGTGTTTATTTATCTGGCGGGTTTCGATACCAGGTGGGGCGTTTGAGCGAGGGAGAGCGAGAAAATATTTTTTAGGAGGTTTAGGTCACAAATTATTTTTAAATACACTCCGGCTGTGAGATCAAAGATATGTAGAGGCTTGTTATACGCGTGGTGCTAGGTCTAGGCGATCGTGCGGGTGGTGGGAAAAGAGGGGGCGGGTTGAGGGGGGGGGGGGGGAAGAATGAAAACTGCGTCATGGATGGTCAGAAAGATAATGACGTGATATCAACTGCGAAAAGGTGTTTATTACTCTGGTCGATATCGATGTGAGTGGGGCGTTTGGACAACCTAGGCGGAAAAACAAAAGGGGGGGGGGGGAGGGATCGGGGGATGAGGGGGGGGGGGGGAGGGGTGGTTTTTTTTTTTCAACAAGAGGGATCGGGGGAGGGGGAGGGGAGGGGGGGGCGGGGGGCGGGAAATTTCAATATGTGCGCGGAAACTATAAATCCTTAAAGCTAAAGGGGACAAATCTGATGATTGTAGCAAGAAGACATCTCTTTATATCACCTGCCTGGTAATGTTTGCTATTCTAGAAGGTTTAATGTTTGATGCAGCATGCAACCCAGTGTTTAAGTGCAGTGAATAACGTGTTAAATCTTCATAATTTGTTGTTGTGCATGGATCGAAAATAGAATATTTTACAGAATATTTGTAGTTACCATTATTTTCTGACATCGCTAACTATAAGAAAGGGATACGTATTGCCGAATACAACAGGCGAGGTGATGTGGTCATGCACTGTTTGTCACCACCATCATATAGTTACCATTATTTTCTGACATCGCTAATATTTACGAAAGGGATACGTATTGCCAAATACAGCATGCGAGGTGATGTGGCCATGCACTGTCTCCGCCATTGAGCACAAGAGGGAGAAATGCGAATCGTCAGTGGAACGCTTGGTATACGCGCGCTCAATTACGTTACCTCGTTAGTCATACTTGGTATACATGCGTTCACTAACGTTACCTCGTTAGTCATACTTCGCTTGGCATAGGTCGGGAGGCGATCATGCAGACGGTATGTACGAAACACCCTACGTAATGGGTTGGTAAGGTGGCTTACCGCAATTTTAACATATCTGCCTGTGCTTCCTTTTCAAATTAATATTGTCTCAAATGTACGATTTCACGCCCATGATTTCCACCTTGCCGATGTGGGGCTCTGAGGTCGTCAATTTTAAGACAGAGATACATCTTACAAATACATCAGGCGAGTTGGGTATGCGATGTCATATATATGCGATGTCACCACTATTGAACGCGAGGGTGACTTTACTTCGTTAGGCATATGATACTGTGTTTCGTGGAGGTCGTCTCAGGTGGGCATGCGATGGGTCGGCAGTGACAGTGTGCTTTACCGCAATTTTAACAGGTCTGCCTGTACAGTGTGCTTCCTTTTCAAATTATTATTATAAAAAATTAAAATCCCTCCAGCTGTGAGATCGAAGATTTCGTCGAAACTCATCTTTGCATGCTGTGTGTGATACTCCGATCGCGCGTATTACGGGTCGCGGTTGTGAGCTCCATCATGGGGTTGTATATCTTGCAATGAGGCGTTTAAGCCTCATTATTACGAGGTGTGGGGGAATCTATAGCCTCATTTTCGTTTGTTTCGAATAGCCGCATCTTCGATCCCCCTCCCAATTTTTGATGTTTTGTTGACATCATTTAATGGGCAGGTGATCTGCATCTACGACTATTCAGGGTGGGCTAATGTTATAGAGTGTCAGTATAGCTGGCAATAGATTCGGTAGGATAGTCCGCAGATTCATGGTCTATTGGCCACAAGAAGGTTCTCTCAAACGGAATATTCTGAGTGAAGCGGGTAACCCGTAGAATCTAGTTAGTTTATACCACAAGAGCGTTCTTGGAAATGAAACGTTCTTCCTCTGGACAAGATAGATAGAAGTAAGCGCGTTAGGCGCTCATGGGAATATAGAGCATCTGGGAGAACGTTCCTTGTACGTTCCATAGGTAAAGGTCCGGAAGAGAGCACAGCAGCAAAGCTGGGGTGAAGCGAACTCTGTGAGCTTCATCCCACCCCCGTGCTCTCACTCCTCCTCCTCCTCCTCCTCCTTCTCGTCCTTCTCCTCCTCTTCCTCTTCCTGTCTCCTCGAGCTTGTCATAGCTCAACGCCAATAAATAGAAATCTATAAAGAAGAACCGGTGCTGTCTCCAAGCGAAGCTGATACCCCTGCGTCCCTTCCCTCACACCTTCCGGCACCACGACACCTTCACAAATGGCGTCGTCGGCAGGACACGAACCTTGCAACTACAGTATTATAGCTATCAGGGTCAACAGGGTGATGTTAGGCAGTCTGTGCGCGGAAACTATAAAACCCGTTTCTGAGGGGGACAAATTCTGACAGCTGTGGAGGGAAATAAATGTATCCTTCTATCAAGTGAATCTTGTAAGTCGAATAACCGGTGAGGGGAGGGCGGAGTTTTTAGGGACGTGGGGGGCTGGTTTTGATCAAAAGCGAGCGGGGTTGGAGGAGGGGGAACGGGGGGGGGGGGTGGACTGGGGGGGGGAGGGGGGGGACGGGCGGGCAATTTGTGCGTGGAAGCTATAAATCCTTTAAGGGGATAAATATGACGGTTTTGGGAAAAAAAAAAAAGAAGAAAAAGAAATGCACCAGTTTATCATAGGGGGGGGGGGTTGGGGCGGGGGTGGAGCGGGCGGGGCAGCTCAATCTGTGAGTGGAAACTATACATTATTTTGAGGGGATACATGTGTTTTTGTAGACACGAAGGTTTGGGATGAACAAACCGACTGAAACCACAGGCAATTGATTGTGACGTCTGCGCGTTTCCTCCGTTTCACTTTTTTGGTGGCATTGTGCAGGTAACATTACTACATATGGCGTAAACGCTACGTTAACATATCGAGCAAACAGCTCCATTGTCTGCAGTGAATCCCTCAGTTTAGCCCACCAATGCCCCGAACTACCGCTCTGCCCTGTGTGTTCGTTGTCCGGAAGGTTTGGGGTGCACAACCGATTCAAGCCGCGGACACGGCGGAGGAGGAGCGACCACAACAGCAGTTGGTGAGCACAGCTTGCGCGGATCCCGACACCCAGCGGACCGTGGCTGCCGCTCTCGAGGGAACATTCTTCAATATTATGCAGGTACGGCGGTGCAACTCTCTTCACTATTACATGTTGACTAGCTGAAACACGACTTGTTTCAGCTACTCGTACGATACCCGTACGATACGTATACACATACCAGATATATAAGACCGATTTTGAGTCGTTTTGAGTCCTTTTGAGTGATCCCTCTATAGGGCGGTAGTAGCGGCAGGTGTAGCAAACCCTGGGTCAACTAATGTTTCCGCTAATGATACCGATAATGATACCAGTAGCAATCGTAGCGCATAGAACAAGTAAGTGTTGGTCGCGATCCGCGAAAGAATGTCTTCGAACCATTTTTCGGGTGATCACCATCATGATGATGTTGATGATGGAAGTCATGATGATGATGTTGATGATGGAAGGTAATGATATTGAGCTCGTCGGGTTAGGAGGCCAGAAATTTCTTAGGAACTTCTTAGAAACTTCTGCTGCACCCCTAGCGTGGGGCTACTCTTTTTTCTCCATGCCCCAGTTGTTTTCAGAGGTTCCTCCTCAATTTTCGAGCTGTTTTCATCTTTTCCTTTCTTCCCCCACAATCTCTGATCTAGGGGGAAACTACCAGTTCTACCCCATGAGAACTCGCAGAAAAAAATAGAATCTCCGACTGAGGGTTAGATGGCTTACGACTGTAGTTTAGGTAAACTATACTGTTAGTTAACCTTTTGCAAGTGGTCAATCAAACGGACTATTACCCCACTAATACCTTAACAAATGGCGTCGTCGGCAGGACCATGGGTTTTTTGGGTCGTGGGTTCCAACCCCACATCCACCATAATAAGCTTTTTCAGACTTTCCCCATGTCGAACTTGAAAAATACTCTCCCCCGGTATCCCCAGGAAATATAACCGCTTGGATACTAACAGGTCCGCCCGTATATCCGGCCGACCTGCTATCCCGCCGTTTCAGGGAGGGAAAGTGTTATAAGGCTTAGTTTGGGTAAGCTATTGATTAACCTTTTGCAAGTGATCAAACGGACTAATACCCCACTCATGACCTTAACATTAACACCTTGAGAAGTGGAAACCCCTTTTTTCGACAATTTCACTTGGATTTAGTACAGGTGAGGGGTTCGGGGACGCTAAATGGGCTAAGGAGCCCCGTTAATATCCAGAAAAAAAAAGAGCCAAAAAAAGGCACAGCAGTACGATGATCGATCGCAGTAGTAGTAGTACCTTTATCATAGCTAGCACGTTTATCACAGCTGTGCTGACGAATGCTATGATCATGCCTGATGATGCGGACGGGGGTGCACATATCGTAGGTTTTCTTTGGCCCCGTTCACTCGAGGAGGTTCTGTACTACTCGGTACTACTCGGTACTACTCGGTACTACTCGGTACTACTCTGTACCTCATACCGTCTGAAAGCAGTTGTTTAAAAAAATACAAATGAAAGAGCAAACCACGGATACTGCCATGGACAATCTATACTTCCACAATGATAATGAATGGGTAATCTTGCAAACTACGAATGAATACTGCCATGGACTATCTATACATGCACACTAGGTAATCTTGCGAACCACGAATACCGCCATGGACTGCTGTCTATGCATACACAAAGGATAATCTTGCAAAACGAATAAAGAATACTGTCGTGGCCTATCTGTGCATAGACTACACATCTAACAATCTTGCAAAGCCAACAAAGAACATTGGCATTGCCTATCTATGAATACACAACTGACACTCTTACAAAACGAATAAAGAATACTCCCATGGACTAATGGACTGTCTATGCATACACAATGTATGCAGAGATAGATAATATTAGGCCATGGCAATCTTCTTATTATCTCTGCATACACAACGGATAATCTCGCAAAACTAAGAAAGAACATTGCCATGGACTATCTATGCATACACAACGTAGTACTGCCATGGCCTATCTAAGCAGGGATGGACATTATCGTGTTCTCTCAACCATTTCACCCTAACTAACGACGTTAGTATGTTTCGGCCACTTCCACCCATCCCATGGTGAAAAACACAATGATGTAGGGCACCCTGTCTATCTGATCTAGTCTATGCATACAAATAATGATCTTGCAAAACCATGAACACTGCCATGGTCTAGCTATGCATAAACCACGAATCATCTTGCAAAGCCAACAAAGAACACTGCCATATGGCCCATCCATGCATAGTCTAAGCAAAGAACAATATTGCGAAACCAACAAAGAACACTACTACTACTGCTGTCATGGCCTATCTATGCATACAAAAACAAGAATTTTGTGACCATGAATAGTGTGTAGGCGACAATTGTTGGAGAGCTCCCCGGTCGAGGATCTCTGTTTTTCATGGCGAGAAAAAACACTGGTAAATAAATAAAGGCCAAGCGGTGCCTGCCGTGTCACCCCTATTGTGACAACAAGTAAGAACACCGCCACCGCCGACTTGTAACAAAAACGCAGGCTGCTCTCCTCGCCGCCACTGCCGAATTTTGTTGCCCGTTGAACACAAGATCGCGCCAACACACGAGGCGCTTGCACGGCGAGTTGTTCAACCTCACCGAAACGATGAAAACAGTTCACCATGTCCGAAAGACCCGTACTGGTAGGCGTTTCGATCTCTTACGTACGGGTGATGTCAAAAACGCTTGAGCGCTCTCCCAACTAATAATGCGGAATTTGTTGCTCGTTGAAAAAACGCTCTGCACAGGAGGCGCTTCACGGCGAGTTCAGCCTCAGCAAACGGCCAAAGCGCTTCGCCATCCGGAAGCCGAGCAAAAGCTTAGCCCGGACCACGCAGGGGGGCGTTTCCAACAAGAGATCTATGGGTCCAGAGCCTGCTCAATCGAGAATCCCGCCAGAAACTGGTGCGACTGCTCTGGAGGATCACCCCGTCTCTCAGGCTCGGAATTGTACGGACAAGGGGCTGGGAGCTTAATCGCCTACGTATCATTCCATTGTTGTTGAGTTGATGTCGATTGCCGATGTCGATTGTCGATGAATATCCCAACTCTCGAGAGAGGAGGGTTGAGAGTGCTTTTTTTTCAATGTTTTATAGTATTTTCATGTAGAAGTTTCAATAATACTGAGTCGAATTTGTGCTGGTGGCGTTCTTATGAAATTTTAACAACGTCAGCTGTGCGTTCGACGAATTTAATTTAGGGTCGATACCCATTTTTTCAAGCTGCGTAATACACCGGTAATTCGCCGGTAATACACCGGTCGCCCGTTTTTAGTAAGTTGTTCTTGTTTGTCATAATATCCCATTACCATGGTGATGTGCCCGGGTAGCGCACCCACCAGATACCCGCGAATACAGATACCCGCGAATACAGAGTCTGGGGTTGACTATCTACTACTGTCATTGTAACTTAGTTTCTTCGTGCGCCTCGTCTGCGATTGCTACGTGCTGTGATACGGCTACCCTTCCGTGGTTGCGACGTCTAACTGTGCCATCGTCGCAGCCCTACTGCCTTGGCACAGGACGAGCGCCATCACTGGTGGTGTAACCAAGTTTACTACCTGGTATATATATATATGAAAATGTCAAGTGAATTGAACACATCAAGATGGCGCGTTTTGACGAGCATTACTCGCGCGCTGCGATACTGGTGTTTAACTCTTAATATCATTTTTCGCTCTCTTTTTTTTTTCGTGAAGGACGGGGTTCTCTCCTTAACCCTGACCTTGACCGAAAAAAAACCGTCCGATGTTTCCTTCTTGTTTTTTTTTGCAAACCTAGGCCATGGGATGTATTGTTTTTTCTTCCTAGGTTGTCTAGCGCTTTCAGTATCGCTTTCAGTATATTAACATACATACCGCAATTCAACCACTCTGTGGTTGAGGTTCGGAGCTCCCTCAGAGCAAACTGGTGCGGATCTATCGTAGTGTAGTGTGTGCCATTGCTTGCTCCATTGATTGGTGCATTGCTTGGTCCATTGATTGGTCCATTGATTGGTCCATTGATTGGTCCATTGATTGGCCCATTGATTGGTCCATTGATTGGTCCATTGATTGGTCCATTGATTGGTCCATGGATTGGTTCATTGATTGGTCCATTGCTTGATGTTAAGGTATTAGTGGGGTATTAGTCCGTTTGACCACTTGCAAAAGGTTAACCGAAAGCTTACCCAAACCAAGCCTTATAACACGGGTCCTAGTCTATTTGAACCGAAGTTGCTGCTGTGGTATCACCCTAACACATACATACCCTAACTAACACATACGCAAACACCTGTTCGGCCGCTGCAGCCCTTGGACCCGTCCATGCTGGCGGATGCACACAGGAACCACACAATACCTAACATCGTATCGCCACACCGCGCGCGCCGCGCCGCATCATAAATAGAGTGTTCAAACCGCCGTGAAAATGTTTGCGAATAAGAGCCTGACTCCAACGGCCGAAAGGGAGCTTTCTTGACTGTCCCATACCAGGTAGGTACCAGTTATTGAGGTAGCGTTTCTTGGTCTTTTTTTCCTGAATGATACCCCTGCTGCTATTATACTTGCTATTACACTAGACTACAGACGTATAATATCGCTTTTTGGCAACAAAAACCTATTTTGTCTCAATTTGGGGTCTTCTTAACCGAATATTATTGCTGGAAGAATGCCGTTTTCTTTTTGCAGTTCCTTTTTTTTTCGGTTCCTTCTACGTACCTATTTATAATAGGCGATGATGAATGATAGCGAAAGCAACTGAAGTTTTTCATGGGGTTATTACCCCAGGTCCTCAGCTTTTCTTCTCCAGATCGTTTTTTGGGTGGCATATACCTGGAAATCTAGAGGGTTTGAAGTGAGAAGGAAGTCGAACACTTTGACTTGATCTATCTAGAGGGTTTGAAGTGAGAAGTCGAACACTTTGACTTGATCTATCTAGAGGATTTCAAGTGAGAAGTCGAGCACTTTGACTTGATCTATCTAGAGGATTTGAAGTGAGAAGGAAGTCGAACACTTTGACTTGATCTATCTAGAGGGTTTGAAGTGAGAAGTCGAACACTTGCAGAAAACTAAAATCGACACACGACGCAAAATACGTGGAAGTGTGGTGAGCTACGTTAAGCTTTCACTTTATTTTTCCCCATCCGCCGGAGGATTAAAAAACAACAAAAAAAAACTAGAACGGTGCAGCTGGAACGGTGCAGCTGGACGGACCTAACGTGACCTAGGGCAATCACCTATACTGCTGTAGTCACGTAATCACGTAGTCACGTATTCACGGGGAAATGTCGTTCTTAGGGCTCTTAGGGTTCTTACCCCACGATCGTGGCAAGCACAATCAATTCTTGTTTCACAGCAAAAAGAAGGTGTTCGTACACATTTTCTTCGCCAGGCGGCGCGTTTCGTTTTGCGCGCCGCACTCGCGGTGCCGGCCGTGGCGCCGCCAGGCTCGGCCGACGGCGGGCGGCCCGGGAAGGGAGCACGCCCTCGGGGCCTCGCGCGTGGCCGGCGCGGCCCGTGGCCGGCGCGGCGCGCTCGCGAAGCCGAAAACATCGAGCCATTCTGCTTCCTCCCTAGTCGCGCAGGTCCTGGTACTGTCCAGGAAACCTAATACGGCGATACGACGATACGACGATACGACGATACGACGGAACAATACTGATCCAGGCTGAGTTTGGGAAAGGCTGTGTAGCACCGACTTTAGTGCACATAGCGGCTCCCGTATTTCACATTTTTACCCGTAAACCTGAGGCTTTTTCTCTTTTATCTCTAGTTTCTTCTTTTTGGTGTCTGTCCCGGACTGTACGGGCTAGGGACAAGTATGCGTTTTATGTTTTATGCGGTGCGATGGGGTAACAGCTACCACCGCTCGTTTGGCAGTGACATATACCATGCCATACGTACCGTATAGGGAACATGTCCCGGGCTATTAATGGGTTCCTAACTTTGGAGAGGCTGCGTTCTTCACAAAATTCAGCTATTACAACGCGCGGATTTCTTATATAGTCCTCGCGTAAATACCGGTATTTCCTTTATTCTGCATAAATACCGGTCTTTCTTTTCGTTTTCCTGTAACATGTTACTACCCTGATTGTTAATAACTTCCCTGCACCGTATTTAGTGGTACAGTATGTATGTATGTTCGAGTGCCTTTTCAACGATTACTACTCGTATGATGTTATGATATTATGATAGTACTACTGTTTGTTATGCTGGCCATCCTCCGATGTACAGCGAGCGGTAAAGTAGTAGTGTCCATAGCGAAAGACTACTCGTACATACAAAAGAAAGAGCAGATTCTAGAAGTTGAAAATCACAACAAATTCGTACGACGTCGCAAAAGTTCGGCCACCCAAAACTGGTTTGACGCACACATACGGTACCTAGCGAACAATTCGATAAAACAGCAATTCATTGTATTTTGCCGTGCGATGGGATAAGAGTTCCATTCGTTTGTCTAACGCTACAGGCATTAACACAACTAATAGCAGTGATGGCGTAATACGAGAAAGTACAATCGGAGCTTATCAATGCATAAATCACCCGCTTTCCCGCCATGTACGTACTGCCCCCAATCGTTGACGGGGCGCAAGCGTTGGACCTATCTCACGGTGTTAATCTCTTTAGATAGAGCTGGACTCCCGTTGACGGCGAAGTTACATTATTAGTCTATATTACATTATACTACATTATATTACATTATTACATAACATTACGTTACGTTACATTACATTAGATTATAGTAGGAGCTAGCTGCATACTGCTCCCTTCCTTCGGGGGAGAAATGAGCTGAAATGACAGCTCAAATGACAGCTCAAATGACAGCTCAAATGGCAGCTCAAATGACAGCTCAAATGACAGCTCACACACCAGATAGATGTACTTGTTGTGTCCAAGTGCAGTGCATAGATGGGCAAAGGGATCATCACGAAAAAAACACCAAAACCACCGGCTCGACAGTAAAACATTCCGCAAAGCACAGCAGTAGTGGCAATAGCAAAGCAACATCAAGGCAATAACAAGGCAGCAACAACAAGGCAGCAGAGAGAGGGCGTCTAGAGCCCACCGCCGCAGATGAGGAGTGTGGTGTGTCTCCGTTATTAGTAGCATAGATCTACGACGCACCTTGCCACCTTGTCAGCTTGGTTGGGAGCTTGGCAGCTTGGCAGCTTGGCAGCTTGCATGCACGTTATTAGTAGTATAGATCTACGACGCACCTTGCCACCTTGTCAGCTTGGTTGGGAGCTTGGCAGCTTGGC
Source organism: Undaria pinnatifida (assembly GCA_012845835.1). Lineage (NCBI taxonomy): Eukaryota > Phaeophyceae > Laminariales > Alariaceae > Undaria > Undaria pinnatifida. The sequence goes on from JABAKD010000028.1 coordinate 14,646,949, forward strand.
AGCTTGGCAGCTTGCATGCAGCCTATCATAGCGGGACGCTACTGAATGAAGTGGCCCTCTCACGTGGCACTCAATACTTTAAGACTCATTAATACATTAATACTCATTAATACTCATTAATACCTGGTACCAATCAATACTGGTAAGCGTTACCAGGAAAAAATAAGTTGGTTATTAGGTGTTACACTGAAGTTATCAGTAGTAGTAGGCATTTTATGAGCGGAGGCCATCTCGAAAGGCCATCGCTGTCTGGGACCGTGTAAATCAGAACACACAGCTTCCATTCACTCTTCTTAGTCTTGAATAGAGGAGTGTTTGCGACGCAATATATAGGCTGTTTGCGAACTATTATTGACACTATCAATAATAGTATCAATATTAGCAGTAGTATCAAGTTTGTTTGGCTAGGAGTTGTGGGTAGGAAAACAAAAAGTGTACCACTAGCAGTATAGTTTAATAGGATTGAAACCGTCGAACGCGACAGCCCAAGGCTAACTAACCCAGCCCACGAATAATCAGCGAAAAAAACGTTCAAGAAAACACGTGTGGGTGTTGTTGTAGACTATAGTCTTGAACACACAGTGAACAATTTTTTATCTTGATGGTGCCGTGGATTTTTTAGTTGTCTAAAGGTTTCAGGACCTTTTTTTATGTTGGAGTAAATGTTAGCGCGACCCTACTACGCTGCGTGGTGTTGTTAGACTTGTGAATGAATGAAGTCGGACTCACGACTTATTAGTTAAGTCGCCAACAAGTTACTAGTCGGACTAATAGTCGTTTTACGGAGGCTGCCGACTGTCCGATTTATTGTGTTTCCATATTCGTAGTCGGAAGGACCGCTTAATGATGCTTGATGCTTAATGCTCTTAATAATAATGCGGAGTGCGTTTTTTTTCCTTTCTCGGTACAGGGCCTTAAATTGGCGGGAAAATACTCCGAAAATGTTGCTATCTATGTCTCCTCCCTTCCCGAAGATCCTTTGAAAATATACCTTTTTTTCGCCCCAATTTTTTCGTTATTTGTGGGTGGGTTGGCGCTGGGTTTCCGGCCATTCCTTGGTCTCATTATCATCGATAGTGTTTTTGTTTTATTTTTCCTGCCCAACGGAGGTTGGTCGGAAAAATCACGAGCACGCTATGCTATGCGACCTAAAGCTGTTGAAAACCCCTTTCGCCGCAACCCTCCCCCCCCACCCCCCCACCCCCTCGAACACTCCGCCCTCTCCTCAATGGCTGTACGACTTACAGGAGATACATGATAAACTGCTGCATTCCTTCCAAAACCGTCAGATTTATCCCCTTGAAGGATTTATAGTTTCCACCCACAGATTGCGTTGCCCCGCCCGTGCTCCCCCCCCGGTCCCTCCCCGCTCCCTCTTGTTTAAACCCAGGCTCCCACGCCCTTAAAAACCTCCGCCCTCCCCTCACCGGTTATTCGACTTACAGGATACACTTGATAAACTGATGAATTTCCTTCCACAGCTGTCAGATCTTATCCCCCTCCAAAACGGGTTTTATAGTTTCCGCGCACAGACTGACCAACGTCACCCTGTTGACCCTGATAGCTACACTGTGTGGTTGCAAGGGGAGTCGCCGACCTATATCCTTAATGAGGACACACAACCCGTAATACGCGCGATCGAAGTATCACGCACCGCTTACAAAGATGAGTTTCGACAAAAATATTCGATCTCACAGCTGGAGTGTATTTTCATTTTTATAATAATATGATACATCGGAGGCCACGACGGAATTTTTTGCTCTGCGGGCACAAAAGGCACAATGGATGTGCCGCCCACCGTATGATACATACATTTTTCGGGACCCAGGTATAACCTTTTAGTCTAAAAATAGAAAACACCCCAAAAAAAAGCGACAAGGAGCGGTTTTAACAAACCTTCTGAGAAGAGCGTGCAACGCAACAGCGAACAGTCAAAAACCCTCGTCATCACGCTGCCTGCGCGCATGTCCAGTGTCGTACGCCTCCCTCCGTTGCACTGCGGACACTGCGGACACTGCGGACACGCTCCTAAGGACCTGTGATGGTATCCCCCTGGGAGTCTTACCCTAACCCTAACAAGGCGTACGATATGGGATGCGGCTGGATGTACAAAAGGGTTTCACATGCCTATGAAGGCATGTGCGCATAGCAAACCTGCAAAGGGTGGCCTGTGTCTGTAACAGCCGCTTAATCTTATTGTACATGGCTTCGTCGGAAGGACATCCACGCCCGCGGTAGAGGCCACCCCCTCGACAATCAGTCAATCGATCAATCAATCAATCAATCAATTGCCTTCTGAGGGTCCTTCCTCACTGTCACTATCTGTAACATGGGGAGGAGGTCTATGCAGCGCTTTAGAGTCTTACTACGGTAGCCCCCTCAACGTTTCTTCAAGGAAATCGCAGGTTTTGAAACCAGCTCCCTGCCGTATTTCCTCGAAACGCAGTACCCCGACGTAATCGTTGGATGCAGTTTCAGCCCTTCGCAAACATCAAAAATAGGTATATGTGAAAATATTTTTCCAACGCATCCTTCCTCGTGTCGTGCAGCTATGACCTGTTCGTTGAACAAAATCGTGGTTTTGCGGGGAGCTATCGTAGATACTTACAGTAGACATAGTAGGTACAGTAGGTACAGTAGGTACAGTAGGTGCAGTAGTACAGTAGGTGCAGTAGGTACAGCAGGTACAGTTGGGGTCCCCCAGTAAGGCGGTGATGTGCTATTAATAGAGCAACATTAAAATGACCGCCTAATTGGGGGAAGCCACAATATTCACTCGAGGTTGTGTGTGCCATTCCCTTTCAATAGTCGCGCCAAGCGATTTTGGCTGGCCGCCTTACATCGGGATACCGCCTTATATCGGCAGACCGCCTTTTTGGGGAACCCCTAGTGTACAGTGCCTCATTTTCGCCAAAAAGTGATTATAATTGTGATTATGGGGGGGAAAACAAATCAAGTGGTGATCCCCGATGAACAGTACCTACCAGGTACCATGCCTTATAATACCATGCCGCAGGTATACCACCAAAGCATGTTGAACATCACAATAATTCAATTGCGCCGACGGTTTTGGGTTGACCCTTTTTAGCACCGCACTCGCGAGATGGGGATGAAACAGTTTCCATACTTGTCGGAGTTCTAAGCTACAGTAGGAGCCATGTCATTCAGCAAGAAAATTTTCCGACAACAACTTCTACACCTCTAACTTAGCACGCGTCCCCTGTCCCCCGATTCCTGGCGTTTGTGGTGGGGCCGACACCGTGATCGATTCATCCCATACTGGGGGTGCAACAGAATTTTTCAAGAATTTTCTAACCTGCTAATATGAGGAGCTCAATACCTCAACATCATCCATAATCCATCATCAACATCATCAACATCATCACCAGAAACATGACTTCGAAGGCATTCTTGAGGAGCTAGAACTCAATATCTCAACATCATCCATCATCCATCATCAACATCAACACCCGAAACACGACTTCGAAGGCGTTCTTGAGGAGTAAGAGTTCAATATCATCATCCATTATCCATCATCAACATCATCACCCGAAACATGACTTGGAAGGCTTTCGTTCGCGCTACCTGATCAACGTTTCTATTCGCTATAATACTATAATACTATAGTAGTACTAAAACTAACATGCACTATAATACTATAATACTACAGCAGTACTAAAACTAGCATGCTCGTAAACATTACCACATGATTACAGTACCACGATACCACAATACCACAATACCTTAACAACCGGTATTTATTTCCTCGCTCGAGAAGCTCAACCATAGTCACAAACATGGTCACAACCATGGTCAACTATTCTCAGAAAAAATCTCAGAAACATTCTCAGAAACATTCTCAGAAACATCCTCAGAAAAAAACTCACAAAATATCTCTGAAATATCCCCAGAAGCATTCTCAGAAATGTTCTCGGAAAAATTCTCAGAAATATTCTCAGAAACGTGATCAGAAACACTATGATCAAAAACGTTTTGATCACAAACAATATTATCAGAAATGATTAGCCCAAAAGGGAAACCACTGCCGGTCAGAACCATGATCAGAACCATGATCAGAACTAGTCCGAACTAGTCCGAAACAGTACGTACCAGAAACGCTTGGCCCAAAGCTTTAACCGCTATCATACCTGCCGCACTATAGAGGGATGACTCAAATACTAGTTTCCATCCAACCTTGAAAATCAAGTCGCCTTTGTTTTGGACGCCACATCCCTCTGAAGTCCAAAAGGAGGCAACACAGGCACATAACATAAACAGATGAAGCGAATGAGTGCACTGTTGGCGTCACCACTGGCCCGTCGCGCAGTGTCGGATCTTTTTCCTGTACCACTGGGGCAGACGTAGCCTGAAGCACGTGGGTTAGCGTGCTAGAAGACGAAGCAGGGCCCGCAGACCCTGTGGGCGTCTTCTGGAGCGGGGCTCGGGCAGGTGGCGATATTATTTTTACCCGACGAGGCTCTTTTCTGTTAGTCCTCTTGGAGGCGGAGAGACTCACTCGTGCCTCCCATTCCAGATATATGTCATCTTAGGTTCTGCCGGAAATAATCAAATAAGACAAGCTGTTTCTGGCCCGCTTTCAGTTACGAAAGTGAGCAACACCGGGGACATGCCCACTTCGTCGACCTGTAGGGATACTCTGAGTCTCACCCCTAGCAACTTCGCAAATGGCGGCGTGGCCCCTCGACCATCTGCCCGTGTGGTGTCAACACCCCGCCGCGAGTCCCACGGCCGCGGCCGACCCCGTCAACCGCCGCGACCTCTGCTCCTGCCGCCTCTCCGGTCCCCGCGGTACCGATCCCCTGCGACCGTGGCTGGGCGGAGCCTATTGGGACTCCTACATTACGATCTCTGTCCACTCCTGTCGACACGCCAACTGCACCGACAAGGTTTGACGCCTTTGACCACGTTGGTGAACTGCACTTCGCTGATTCCATTGCGCGATTTTCGCATGCCGACTGGGAGCGAGAACACCAGATTGCAACGACGTGTAATGCCGAGGTGCGCTACACCACGATCGGCCGGCCGCCGGTCCAGACACCCAACCCCTTGTCGTGTTACCCTTCGCACAAGCGTTCCTTCCTTTCCGATACCCATGAGCTGACAAAGCGACAACCACTCGTCCGTGACCCGCGGAGGCGTCATCTCGGTGATATACAAGATGCATTGGCTTGGACTCTCTGAACCTTTTTGGGAGCGGGAAATGGACCTCCAACACTCTCGAAACCACATCTTACGTTATTCGGCCGACACCCCGGGCGAACACCGCCAAACCAACCGCTTCACCGCCGAATGCGCATCGGTGCGGCACAGCGCGAGCTTTCTCCGAACAAGGCGAACATTTTTGGCGCCCAGCTACGCTCGCGTCACGCGCATAGAGTGGATTCGCCGCCTCCACGATGACACAGTACTCCCCCAGGGAGCCCACGTTTGGTACAAGGACGACGATGGGTTTTGGTGGCTTGGGTAAATCAGCGCAAGTACGACTGAAGGCGGGGTATATCTGGTCCGATTCTCGATCGACTCGAGGCTGAATAAACGGCTTTTCCCTCCGGCGCGCTACACGACTTCGACGGGGACCGTACGAGGCTCTTGGTATCCTCAGGTCTACGTCGGCATGGCTTTCCCGTGGAGGATTGGAGGTAACGTAGATGACCCTCGAGACGCAATCGTGGCTAGTTGACTTTCAAGCCGGTGCCGCTCCTCGAGAGTTTTACGTTTTTTGCCGGGTTATGATGTTGGGAGTTCTTGTCCTTGGTTTGTTTGCGGGAATTCGAGCTATTCGTCTGGATATGTGGGGCGGTTCTTGCCTTTTTCTTCAGCCCTGCCAACCTCCCTGCTCACTGCCGGGCCAGGGTCCGGGTAATCACGCCGCCATCTGAGGCGCAGGACTGTCGGCTTTTCGTGTTTGTTCAATTTCGCCCTGCCGACGCCCCCTCAGCGCAAAGCCTGGGAGGCGACCAGGGTACCCTGTTCGCGCATAACGAGGTACAGGGCTATGTACGGGACTGGTGTTATCTTGTACTTTTTTTGTGTTGTGTTTGTTCTACTTGTTTCGGCTAACCACTTCTCCCCCTCGCGGGGCTGTAGGTGGTGTCACTTTCCATTCCGGGTATTTATCGTTTCCTCATCTAACCCCCGCTATGCCAATGGTCCGCGGGAGGTTTTTGGCATGACTTCTCCCTTGCATTAGCGCCTGTGTTCCCCTTCCTTTCGACAAAGGTTTGCCTTGTCATAGTGCCTTTTCTGTGGTTTGTTCGTAGTACAGTCTTTTCTCCCCCCCCCCCCCCTCGCCACACCGGCGGTCCGCGACAGGTTTTTGATGGGTGGTTTTCCTTGTTGTAGGGTCTGCGTTTCCTTCAGTTGCTTTTCTTCGCGTTTTCCTGGCTCCATAGCCAGGCCGTTAGAGGTGTTGGAGTGGGTTTTGTGGAGCCGCATATTCGACTCATGGTCCTGTTCGTATGACCGGAGTTTTCCCGAATCTCCCATATATTTCTGCATATGCGGGGTGGGCTAGTGTTAAGGTACGGCCTTGAAAGGCCTGCAATTATCTGATTTGATAGGTAAGTGGGCGTTTTCGTATGATAGGTTGGCGTTTTATATTCGGGATATCGTCAGGAAATGAAACCGAGGCATGGGCCTCGGTTCTCGGTTGCTATCCGGGGCTCTGCGGAAATAATAAAGCTGCTTCTCTACTACGATGCGGCTAAGAAAGTGAGTACTCACTGAGGACCTGCTCAATAGGCAGACCTGCGGAGGACAGACACTCTGTGTCCCCAGCCAATGGCTGAACATGAGGCTATCATCGGGGACGGTGACTACAGAAATTACACAGCTATCAATAGTGCAGTTTGTGCACAATAAGGTCTGGTGACGCTGTTATACCTACAACAGAACCCGGAGGGCAGCATGGGGGTACTCCGCCGGTCGTAATCTCGGTGACCCAATTAGTGCAGTGTGTGCGTAAGGTCTGGTCATGTGGTTTCATCTACACCTTAACCCCTACCAGGCACCCTTTCAACCTCACTCTTGACCCTTAGCTCAGCGGATATACGTCGTGTATCTCTGCACAAAAACACATAAACAATCGTTGAGTGCTGTTGGCGGGTCAGCGGTTATTCAAGGTGTATCTGACATCACTTGAAAAAACAAATTCGCTGACTTTTATTTAGCTCGGCGATTATGCTGAATCATCCAACATACCTCCTGTACAAAAGCTCGCACGCGAGTGGTCGCTCGGGGTATGCGCTCACGGGAACTGAAGGATACCCAAGCCAGCGCTGGAGGATTGCGAACCCAATAAGGTTCAATTGACATACCAGTATATTATAATAGACGACACGCATGCATTAAATGAAAGCACGTGGAAGTGTGGTGGGCTTGAAGTTATTTGACCCATCCGCCGGAGGATAAAACAAACAAAAAAAAATCTCGGGTGTGGATACTGGAAGCCGAGATTATCGAGGCCCCACTGCTGTGCGAGAGGTTTCTATATACCTGGTACCTGGTACCTGGTACCTGGTAGGACGGGGGGCGCGTGCTGCGGGGTACCTGGTACCTGGTACCTGGTACCTGGTACCTGGTAGGACGGGGGGCGCGTGCTGCGGGAAGGGTGGCACTTTTTTCCCATAATAATGTAATACTGTTACACAACAAACTGCACTACTTTTTTACTTGGTCGATGATGAGGCCCGTCACCTGAGGAATATATAGTAATGATCGCTGCTGACCCACTGTTTTTGTTGAAAAATGTGAGATCTTATTGCGTGGTAGACCTAGTCCATGGGATCGATCACCCGGCTAATTGGGCAAATTGACCAATTTAGCGCCGCACCCCCGACATCGGGAAAAATCGCTTGAAGTTAGACTAAAATAATTCAGATTATTCAGATCATGTGGCAACATGATCTGTCATGCAGATAATATATAATATAGATCATGAGTAGGGATCTGTCAGCCGTGAAAGACACAATACACATAGATCATCAACTGGGATTTGATCTGTCCGACTTGTGGAGTCATCATACTATCATACTATCATCGTATGTAACAGAGTGTCAGTATAGTTGGCAAGGGGTGAGCTCCTTCATAGGGTTGTATATCTTGCAATGAGGCGTTTAAGCCTCATTATTACGAGGTGTGTTGGAATCTATAGCCTCATTTTCATTTGTTTCGAATAGCCGCATCTTCGATCCCTTCAAAATTCTGGATGTTTTGTTGACGTCCTTTGATTGCAAGATTATCTGCATATACGACTATTCAGGGTGGGCTAATGTAATAGAGTGTCAGTATAGCTGGCAATAGATTCGGTAGGATAGTCCGCAGAGTTATGGTCTATTGGCCACAAGAAGATTCTCTTAAACGGAATATTCTGAGTGGAGCGGACAAGCCGCAGAATTTAGCTAGCTTATACCACAAGAGCGTTCTCGGTAATGGAACGTTCTTCCTCTCTCTGGACAAGATAGATATAAGTAAGCGCGTTAGGCGCTCATGGGAACATAGAACATCCAGGAGAACGTTCCTTGTACGTTCCTTAGGAAAGGTCCAGAAGAGAGCACAGCAGCAATGCTGCCCCACCCCCATGCTCTCTCACTCCTCCTCCTCCTCCTTCTCCTTTCCTGTCTCCTCGAGCTTCTCATGGCTCAATGCCAGTAATAAGAAATCTATGAAGAAGAACCGGTGCTGTCTCCAAGCGAAGCTGATACCCCTGCGTCTCTTCCCTCTCACCTTCCGGCACCACGACTCTTTCACACGTATCATACTATCACCGTATCATGCGTGTCGAGAGTCATGTTTCCATAGACCTTGGTATCCCTGCACAGTTAGTACAAGGCCGAGACGGACCAAGCGCCGAGCATTCACCGACCAGGCAGATATTATTGCTTGCAACAAGCACGAAGCGCCGCGAAGTGTTCGGCGAGTCGGATGAAGGCTAAACCGCATCCCACCAAGAAGCGCTTGTTGTGCGGCATCCTACGATAGACTCTGAGATGTTGAGTGAGATGTTGAGTGAGATGTTGAGTGAGATGTTGAGTGAGATTTTGAGTGAGGTGTTGAGTGAAGCGTTTGGCACCTTTGGGTTACCGGTATTTTCCTTTTCCTTTTTTCTGAATGACGAGGCTCCTTAACCCGTTATAACCCATTATAACCCATTATAACCCATTATAACCCATTGTAGCCTGTAACCCGTTACAACCCATTGTAACCCATTGTAACCCATTATAACCCATTGTAAACCATTGTAAACCATTGTAGCCTATTATAATGTTATGATATTATATTAGAGTAATAGTAAAATCGTCGGAATGCCATTCTTACCTTGATTTTATTATTATATATATAGTAATTTTAATTGTATTATTAATAGCGCTGTACATGTTGCAAGGTTTAGTTTGGGTAAGCTATGGGTTAACCTTTTGCAAGTGGTCAAACGGACTAATACCCCACTAATACCTTAACAAATGGCGCCGTCGGCAGGGCATGTTTTTTTTTGGTCGTGGGTTCGATCCCACCATAAACTTGAACTTTTTCAGACTTTCCCCATTGCCATGTCGAACTTGAAACAATTAGATAGGTTGACGTCCGTGAAACGTTTTTTATAAAATATGTATATACTCGTATAAATAGACTAAATATATGTGTGTTTGTTTTTTAAACAGAACAATATGACCCCTCCCATTATGGAAAAACTCACCCACATAGTATAGTACAAATGCCAACAACACAGCTTGCAAAGATGAGTATTGACCCCAAATTCGTCGAACTCACGGCTGACGTCCTTGAAATATTTTTATAAAATACTCTCCCCGGTATCCCCAGGAAATGAAACCGCTTGGATATTGACAGGTCCGCCCGTACATCCGGCCGACCTGCTATTCCGCCGTTTTAGGGGGGAGGAGTGTTATATATGGCTTCGTTTGGATAAGATATTGTGGTTAACCTTTTGCACATAGAAATATACGAGTACATCTACGTATGTATACGTAAGTCGTGCCATCAGTGAGAAAATCGGGTGGAATCGCCTGCTTTTCCTGTTCATTTCTTTCGAGCTTACACGCTGGAAATTCTATTGGTATTACTTCGAAGTATGCATATGAATCATCTGGTTACGGTACGATACAAACAGTACAATCCACAGCCCTTCCCCTTTGTTCCCTCCTTGCGTGTCCAGGTTTTTGGCTCGTGTTTGGATTATCTTATTTTGGTTTTACTTTACTTTATTTTATTTCATTTTATTACCTGGTATGTTTCTTTTCCGAGCTTTGGCTCTCCTTTCCGGTTGGGTTGTTTCTTCGATTTCTAGGGCTGGGTACTGAACCAGTACGTACTGCCAGTAGTACTAGTACTGGCAGTATCCTGATACTGGTAAACCGACCTGCCAGTACACCAGTACATTCGCATATAGACGAAGATCCCAATATACGCCTCAAGAACCAGCGGAAACCCATAGCTTCAGGCTGCCTGCTGAGAGGACGCCGGGGCCGCGAGGAGGGGGTAGGGTAGTGGCTGTCTTTGCTGGGGAAGATTTGCAGTTCTGCTAGTTTCAGTTTTGTTTTCTCCTGCAGGGTGCTCGTGGCGAAAAGAACCGCCATCCTGATGACTCTGTTTGTTGTGCTGGTATCTAGCGGCTGTGATTTATGCGCGGTGTAGGTTTTGGTTGGGTAGGTAGCTTTCGATAGCTGTGGCACCGTTGTTATCTCGTTGTGTACTCTGTTGCTCTGTTGCTGCCGTTGCACCGCTGTTCGTAGGCACATCAACTGATGGACTGATGATGGTGATCGACTTGGTTGCTTGCCGTCGTCTTTAGTACTCTTGTCAATCTATAGCTATCAATCTACTTTTTTTCCAATATACGCTGGGTTGAGTATGTGTGACATGGAATGAGTGCTATCCATTCCAATTCATGCTTATGCATACGCTACGTCACCCATGATCATGGAGTATATGGGCGTTGCAAAGTTAAAGATTTGTGCTACATTCTACACATCCTCCATGTTGAAAATCGGTACATATTTGGGCGTTGAACTCGAATTTTAGTGCCGTTTTCCCCACAAAAGTGCCTCTGTCATATGAGCCAAAATCACTCATTTTTTATGCTCTAGTGAAGCCAAATCGCGTAAAAATTCGCCTCCGGCGGGGCGCCTCCAGCGGGGCCCTCCGGGGGCGCCTCCGGCGAGGCCCCCTCACCAGCCGGGGGGGGCCGATGGTCGCGGCTGCGCCGCGACCGCGCGGCTTCGCCGCGCCACCAGTATACTGACCGGATCCAGTATACTGGCTGCTGACGCAGCCAGTATAACTTGTACTGGCGCTGCGCGCCAGTACCCAGCCATAGTTAAGGTACTACTAATAATAGTAATAGTGGGGTATGTGAAATTAAAGGTGGGGGACACAGAGTGCCCCCTGCAGGTCTGCCAATTGAGCAGGTCCTCGGAGAGTACTCACTTTCGTTCCTTCGTAGAGATGTAGCTTTATTCGTTTCCACCAGTTTGTTTGTTTCATTTTTTGTTTTTTTTTTTATCTTTGTTTTTATTTGTTTTCTTATTTTGTTTTTGTTTTTTGTTTTTGTTTTTGTTTTTGTTTATTTCGTATTTCTCTCTTCCAATGTATTTCTGTTGCTGACGTATGTATGTTGTGCCTGTCGTACCCAGTACTAGGGCATGACATTGCGTTGTCGAATGCATTACGATGCATTATCTCTGTGTCGTAGCTTGTGACCACAGAGCTGATCTTTCTAGGGTGAAGAATCAGTACGGACACTGGGTGTGCTGGATGTCGACGAGTAGAAGAACGGTTTAATGTGAAGAACACACACACACACACCAGAGCCCGGGATAGCTTCTGAGATCGGAGGCGCGTGCCTCCGATCTAATTCCTAACTTCCCCGAATATAAACCGCCAACCTTATCATACGAAACCCATCCAAATGATCTCAAATTCGGATACCTACAGGCCTTTCGAGGCCGTATCTTAACAGGTACTAGTCCGTTTGACGTTCGACCACTTGCAAAAGGTTAACCAATACTTGTAGCTTACCCATACTACATCAGTAAGCCATATAAAACACTCTTCCCCCCTGAAACGGCGGGATAGCAGGTCGGCCGGATATGTATATGTGTATATATTTAGACTACGAGAGAGATGGTGGAATTTAAACCCACGACCCGAGAACCCATGGTCCTGCCGACGACGCCATTTGTTGAGGTATTAGTGGGGTATTAGTCCGTTTTACCACTTGCAATAATAATAGGTTAACCAATAGTATAGTTCACTCATACTACAGCAGTAAGTGTCACAAGGCTTAGTTTGGGTAAGCTATGGGTTAACCTTTTGCAAGTGGTCAAACAGACTAATACCCCACTAATACCTCAAAAAATGGCGTCGTCGACAGACCATGGGTTTTTTGGGTCGTGGGTTCAAGCCCCACATCCACCATAATAAACTTCTTCAGATTTTCCCCATGTCGAACTTGAAAAATACTCTCCCCGGTATGCCCAGGAAATGAAACGGCTTGGATATTGACAGGTCCGCCGTAAATCCGGCCGACCTGCTATCCCGCCGTCTCAGGGGGGGGGAGTGTTATAAGGCTTAGTTTGGGTAAGCTATTGATTGGTTAACCTTTTGTAAGTGGTAAAACAGACTAATACCCCACTATTTCCTTTACAAAAATCTTTTGCAAGTGGTCAAACGGACTAACACCCCACTAATACCTTAACAAATGGCGTCGTCGGCAGGACCAAGGGTTTTTTGGGTCGTGGGTTCAAATCTCACATCCACCATAATAATCTTTTTCAGACTTTCCCCATGTCGGACTTGAAAAGTACTCTCCCCGGTATACCCAGGGTGTGAAACGGCTTGGATGTTGAAAGGTCCGCCTGTGTATCCGGCCGACCTGCTATCCCGCCGTTTCAGGGGGGGAGAGTGTCATAAGGCTTAGTTCGGGTAAGCTATTGGTTAACCTTTTGCAAGTGGTTAGACGGACTAATACCCCACTAATTCCTTAACATGAGCCATATAAAACACTCTTCCCCCCTGAAACGGCGGGATAGCAGGTCGGCCGGATATGTATATATGTATATATGTATATATATACTACAGTAAGCCTTATAACAGTAGGGGTTGGGGTTAGGGAATAGTCTAGTCTATATACTTTATGAAGGATGTATGTCAACCACATTATCGAATAAGCGGAAAGGTACCCTCGTATGATCGCAGTGTGTTCCTATTAATAGATGAACTACAACCCGAGCGAGGAGATGGCCCCAGAGGGAGATCACTGCTGTACTGGGCTAAGCACTCTGCTAAGAAACCAGTGAGATTGGACAAAGAACCGAGAAAGGATGCCAGGTATACCTATATATGCATTATATATGGAGGCGGCCGTTCCGTGCTTTTCACGATATGATTTCCGACTTTCTCCAACACCTTTAGTCTACACACATACATGTGAGCTAACAACATTTTTTTGTGGCCTACGGGTGCTCCACCCGGAAATGACCACGGAGGCTCTCTGGATTAGCAAAAACAGTCGGCTATTCGGCGACACGCATCTATCTTTGATCATTCAGTACTATTGGTATTAACGCAAGTTAAGAGCTGCCATCATCTATATTATAGGAGTGCAGGGGTCTGGCGTTTTCGATCCACGCTTTTATAGTTTGTGTATTCCCTGGTAGTGTGTGAGATGGAATGGTGTTCGAAGAGCTTTAGGATCAAGTGTGCACCGCCCGACGAGTGATGCAGAACGCCAGATCTCACTCGTCGGTGTTCATTCGATCAATACAGCAGTAGTACAGGTGTGTAAGTGTGCCTTTGCATTACATCAAGAGCAGAAGAGAGATCACTTCGGAACAGTAGCGATCGACGTCCACCGCATGTTCCATAATGACTCGACAGCACTAACAACCCGAGCATCATGACTGGGCTGGACCTCCGCTGGCCTGCCACATAAATACACAGGGAGTACACAGGAACTTACGTACACTCCAAAAGTTAACTTTAAAAGTTAACTTACACCATAACACTTACTACTCCATGCATACTGAATTCCACATATATATATAGGTCTGGTTTTGTCCCCTTCAATGCGGGTTATACAGTTTCCGTGTGCAGAACAAGGCTGAACGTCTTAGTAGTCCTCTTGACCCTGGCATTAGCAGGGGAGTCTGTCGCCGACCTGCTGTAGTATCCTTCACGACGAGGGTATACACACCCCGTAACACGCGCGATCGAAGTATCACACTCACACGCAGCTTGCAAAGCTGGGTTTAGATCAAAAATCATTTTTGGTCGATCTCACAGCTCAAGTGTATTTTTACATCTTTTTAGTATATATATATATCAGAACTCAGTCACTTAGTCACGTGACTCACGTGACTCGGTGGTGCTATTATGAGACCTGGGGTATATGCTATATAGACTATATGATATGCAGTACGCGCAGTGGTATGCGCACTATGGAGTGAAATGCATGCACTATAGCGGAAACTGGCACTACTGCGTACGACGCACGTCGCCACTTTTGGCTGTTGTGTGTTCCAATCTGTGCCAAGTGATTTTTACAGGCAGGCGAAATAATGTCGAATAATGTCTGGGAAAAATACAAAATACCCTCCCCGGAATCCCCAGGAAATCGAACACCGCGTGGATATTGACGCGCCCGCCCGTATATCCGGCCGACCTGCTATCCCGCCGGTCCAGGGGGGGGGAGATTGTTATAAATGATCAGAAGTTTTTTTTTTTCGTTTTGATGGAAAGGCAATTGGTTGACCTTTCACCAGTCAGTCAGTGGTCAAACGGACTTACGCCCACTCACTGACTTTTGTTGTAGATGGGCTACACCAGGTAGGTACGAAGTATAGACTATTAATAATGATCAGTATAATGATCATATCCCACCTTATTCCAGTTACTGTATTCCAACTCGCCTTTCCTTCATTCATCCAGTTGCTTCCTCCCATCCAGCCCTGGCCTCATAGACTAATCAGATAGTCAGATAGTCTTTCTCTGTGCCATACTCGTAATTCATGGGTAAAAAAGGTACTTCATAATTAATTATCGCAGTTACTACCATGCATGGGGGGTAGATCATAGTATTAATACCTGGTATCTCACCAATTAAATGGAGTTGTTTAGCCCACGATGCTATAGTTCGTTAGGGTTGACAAGCTGTACTTGTAGGCTATATATAGCTATAGGCTATAGGGTTAGGGTTAGGGTTAGGGTTAGGGTTAGGCTATAGTTATAGGCTATAGAGTAGTTATATTAATAGAAGAGAAGATGCGGTGATTCTCAACACAAAGAACAGAAAAAAAAATCCGAGTCGTGCTTGCTGATAATTAGACGGTCGAACAATAATAGCCAAATTTGACGAAATTCGACCGGTTTGTACCATTTTCGGACGAATCTCGGTGTATTTTGCCCGTTTTGGTAACAAATAGAGGCAGTCCGCGTGACCAAATGGTTTTGGACGAGGCGTAGGTGTCGTGCAAAGGTGATGGATCGAAGGAAAAGGGCCAGCTCTTCTTCGTTTTTAGTGTTTTTTGCCCTTTTTTCGGGTTTCCAATGTTCTTCTCTGTTTTCTGGAAAGGGGGCAAATACTAAATAGTACGCGGCCTTCTTTGGGGCCGACTGATTTGTTCAGGCCGTTCATACAACATACAAGCGGGATGGTACGTGCAACAAACAATGCACAACAGGTTTTACTTGGAAAAACACCGAAGATTTCTTAAAGACTAATTTAACGCCTGCCTGCGGCTTTGGACATGGTAAAGTGTCTCCCCCCCCCCGAGGACCTCTTTTTAATACTTATGGCGCAAAGGAAGCAATGCTGTTGCTGACGAGCTCTTTTTTGGCATGATCCTTACTTGTTGTGCTGCCATTTCAACTTTCTCATGCCTTGCATTCCTTCTTACGTGGGCACAAGCCCACTTCTGCTATTAGTACTGTTGTTGCTGTTGTATTATTACTCTTTGTATTTGAACGTTCTAGTACTTTTTGGCTATGCTATCATCTGCTGCAGCAATGCTGTCATCTGAAGCACAGTACTGGTAATAGTTTTCCCAGCTGAAACATTCTACACACAAGCTTCGTGTTCAGTCCCCATGCTCCTCCTGCTGCGTGTTCTAGCTTTGCTGCAATCATATTCTTCATCACGATACATCATTTAATCCTGCTGCTATACGTACGTGGAGTCAATGTGCGAGTCCGTTAGGATTGCATCCATCCATCTTGCCGTAGTAGACGTATGAAGTGATCTACCATCGGTAATAATGCACCTTCTCCCCACATACATACGTTTTACTTACATTCACTATTATTGCCTGTTCTTCTCCTTGCCGTCGTTGCGTATAAATACCGCCCGTCCCCCCCCCCGTTCGTTCGCTCTCACTGCTTTCACTTTTAATTCTTCGAGTGTTTCAGATATTTTATATATATATATATATTTATAGAGCCATCCATGCCGCTGCTGCATTCCCACAACCCCCCCCCCCCTCCCGCCCCCAACGCCTCCTTCCCCACCACCCGCACCACCGCCTAGACCTAGCACCACGCGTATAGCAAACCCCTACATCTATGGGACCTAGAGCCCCCCCCCCCCCCCCCCCCTCCCCGACCCCCCACCTCCCCACCCCCCCCCACCACCCCCCCCCACCCCTCTACTCACTGGCTGTACGACTTAAATGATAAACATGATAAACTGGTGCATTCTTGCCAAAACCGGCACATTTATCCCCTCAAAAGATGTGTAGTTTCCACGCACAGATTGATCTGCCCCGCCCGCCCCTCCCCCCATGATAAACTGGTGCATTCTTCCCGAAACCGTCAGATTTATCCCCTTGAAGGATTTATAGTTTCCACGCACAAATTGAGCTGCCCCGTCCGCCCCCCCCCCCCCCCCCCCCGCTCCCTTTTGATCAAAACCAGACCCCCACGTCCTTCAAAACTCCGCCCTCCCCTCACCGGTTATTCGACTTACAGGATACACTTGATAAACGGATGCATTCCCTTCCACAGCTGTCAGATTTTGTCCCCCTCAGAAACGGGTTTTATAATTTCCACGCACAGACTGCCTACCATCACCCTGTTGACCCTGATAGCTACACTGTAGTTGCAAGGGGAGTCGCCGACCTATATCCTTAATGAGGACACACAACCCGTAATACGCGCGATCGGAGAATCACACACAGCTTGCAAAGATGAGTTTCGACAAAATATTCGATCTCACAACTGGAGTGTATTTTTATTTTTATAATATATCCCGACGAAATGATCAATTCCGAGTCGGAATGTCACGTCTCACCCCACGGTGATGAGTCCCTGCTTTGCTGCTTTGCTGCTTTGCTGCTTTGCTGCTTTGCTGTTCTGCTGCTTTGCTGCTTTGCTGCTTACACTGACTGGTACTATTAAGTTCAATATGATAATGTCAGTAATATACACCAACAGGTTGGATGATAACGTAAATTAATATGCTCTCTCTATACCACTTGATGTCAAACATCAACAACATATACATCCTTGATATTGCCCCGTCCAGCATCACACTACTACGCTTCTCGCACAGTCTATAATCGTTTTCATCATTCTCCAAATCGGAAATTGGGATCAGAAGGGGTGGGAGGTGGGAGGTGGGGGATTGGGGGGGGGGGGGGATGAGGGTGGGGGGACGGGGGGGGGGGTGGGGGGGGTGGGGGGGGGGGGGGGGAGTAGGGATGTAGGGTAGAGGGGAAGGGGGAGGGAACGAGAGAAGGGGGGGGTCTGGAGGGGGGGGGGGTGAATTGGGGGGGGGGGGGGGGGGTACTAGATAGTCATGCATGGCCGTAGTCGTATGACCATAGACCCACGCATCCGTACAATTCCGAGACAGAGCATGTCGGGTTTTCACCGACCAAGCAGACATTGCTTGCACCAAGCCCGAAGCGCCGTGAGGTGTTCGGCGAGTCACATGAAGAGGGTGAGTGAGCTGCGTCCTACTACTCGTATATGAACTGCACTTTTGAGGCGGACTTGCGTACGGATGACAGCTTCAATGACTTAATTTGATTTCCGGTATGGCCACTGCCAAAGACGAGGGTGTTTGGAGAGGGGGGGGGGGGGGGGTCAGGGGGCGGCGGGGGGGGTAGTACACGGATGCCGCCTTCAGGGAAGAGAAGAGCCAATTTCTACCTGATACATGCGTGCGTATTATGCATGTTGCCGTAAACGCACTTTGCTAACAAGTAAGTGGTTGTCAGGCTTATTATGTTCACGCACATGCATGTACATTGTGTGTGCACGCTTCTTTACCTGGTATACTTCGAAAAAGACGTAGCACTTACTTCCAAAAAGTGTTGCGTTGTGTTGCGCCGCGCGCATTGCACACTCACTCCTACCTTCCGGTGGCTTTTTTCGTTGCGCATGCGACTGTTTGGTTTACTCTGTTTCACATTCGTCTGTGACCACAGAATGTGTATCTCTCTACATACATAGGAGTAGCTAGGATGAATCTGCACGTACTATGGGTGTACTGATTCTGATGATATCAGACGATGTCGTCGGGTAAAAAGAACGGTTTGACGTGAAGACAGCAACAACAACAACAACAACAACAACAACAACAA